>JAYMSM010000346.1:0-11559 GCA_036897885.1 Plantago crassifolia | reverse complement strand
AGAAGAGAGAGAACAAGAAGAAAGAAGAGAGAGACAGAGAAGAGTTCTAAGAGAAGAGAGAAGAAGAAAAAGACAAGAAAGAAGAAAGAGAAAAAAAGAGAGAGAAAACAAGAAGAAAGAAGACAGAGACAAAGCAGAAAAGAGAGAAACAAAAAAGAAAGAGAAACAAAGGATTGAACCTGACAAACGAAGAGAAAAAACAGACGACCCAACCAACAAACAACGATCCCATTTCGAAAAGCAAGAAAAAAAGAGACGAAATGCGGGAATTTTGGAATCCATTTCCAAATAACATATATATGTGATAGAAAAATATCCAAAAAACAAACAAGCAGAACAAAGAAAACAACAAGCAAAACAAAGAGAAAGAAAGGAAAAAAGAAGAGAAAGAAAGTACCAATCAAAAAAAGAAAGAATAGAGAAAGAAGAAAAAGAGAGAGAGAAAGAAGAAAAAGAGAGAGAGAGGAAAAGAGAAAGAAAAAAGAGAAGACAGAAGCAAGAAGGAAAAAGAAAAGGAAGAAGAGAAAAGAGAGAAAAGAAGAAGCATAAAAAGAAGAGAACAAGAAAGAAAGAGAGAAAAAGAAGAAGAAAAAGAGAAGAAGAGAAAGATACAAGAAAGACAAAGATAAAGAAACAAGCAGCAAAAAGAAAAGAGAGAAAGACGAAGATAAGAAAGAAAAGAAAAACAGAAAAGAGAAGGGAAAAAAGAAAGAAACAAGAGAAGAAAGATCAGAAAAAAAAACGAAAAGAAAAAAAAAAGAAAAAAACAGGAATAAGAAGAATTGGAGTAAGAGATCATATGTAGATAGAATATATCAGAAAGGAAATAGAAAAAAACCTTACAATTCTATCAGAAGGAAGAATCTCCACGAAAATAAACAAAAGAAGAAGGAAATCGAGTTTCAAAGATCCTTGAATAGAAGAAATGCTCCCAAGCAGATAAAATTGAGAGGAGAAGAATTCCGAGGAGCAGAATATACTCGAGGAACGGAAATCAGCCAAAAGAAACCACGAGTTATCGAATGTCAAAAAAGGGAGAAGCCGTCCCCCGAATCTTCATCAAAGAAAAAATAAAAGCACGAAAGGAATTTCGGGAAGGAAATATAATACAAAAGAAAGGAATTTAAGCAAAACTTTGCAACAAACTAAACTACTTCCAAGAAATCAAAAACGGGAACGATAGCCTAGCGCAATCAAACTTGTGTATAGAAGTGGTAGGTTCGAATACTAAACACTACGAAGGATCTCGAGACTAGACAACAAACTCTGGCATATAAACTTGCATTCCGTTACTACTATACCATCCAAAAACAATAAAATCAAGAAAAAAGAGAAAGCAGCGAAAGAGGGAAAAAGAAAGAAGGTTCGGAAACAAAAAGAAGAAAGAACGAGTTCTAAAGAAAAGAAAAAAAGAAAGAGACGAAAGAATAAGAAAAACAACAACAAGAAAGAGCAGAAACAGAAAGAAGCAAAGAAAGAGAAAAAAACAGAGAGAAGAGAGAACGAGACAGAGGAGAGAGAAAGAGACAGAAAGCACAGAAAGAATCAGAGAAAAAAAAAGAGAAGAAGAAAAACAGAGGAGAGAGAGAAAGAGGGAAATAAATAGAGAGAAATAGAGAAAGACGAAGACAAGAGAGAGAGTAGAGAAAGAGAAGACGAAAAAGAAAGAAGACAGAAAAAGGGGAGAGAAGAGATAATCGGACAGAGAAGACAGACAGAGAAGAAAGAACAAGAAGAAAGAGAAAGAACAGAAAGAAAATCGAGAAAGATGAGGGACGCAATCGAGTCTCAGTCTCCTTCCAAAATACGAAGCAAGGAAGCGCAGAGACAAAGATGAACGATAGATGCGATCCGGCAAAAAGAAGAGAAAAGATGTCCAAAGAAATCGATAGACAAATGGAATCCAGGTAGAAGGAAGAACTGATTCTATACGAAATGAGAGCTTCCGCAATACCCAAATAGAAAGGAAGCGCAGAGACAAACAGAACAATACAATCAGACTAAACAATTCCACTCAGTCCATCCAAGTACGCATCTCAGCCGAAACAACAAAAAGAAAAAGAGAAACAGAATCAGAATGGGGAGAAAAACAATTATCGCGTAGATGTATAGAAAGAACGAAGCAGAACACGAGCAGTCTACGCCTAAGAAGCAAAGACAGAAACAGAGAGTAGCCGAACAAAGAGAAAGAAATAAAAGAAGGCAGAAAAAGAAGAGAGGAAGGAAGATAGAGAGAGAAAAGAAAGAAGAAAACAAGCAAGAGAAACAAAGAAAGAGTTGTTCCGTTCAGAGTGAACAAAGAATAAGAAAGAACGGAAACACACAGAAAGAAGAAACAGAAAGAGGAAAAATAGACAGAAGAAAGACAAATAGAGGAGAGAGAGAAAAAAGAAGGACAAGAAGAAAGAATCAGAGAGAAGAAGAGGAAAGGAAAAGAAGAAAGAGAGAAAAAGAAAGAAGAATCAGAGAGAGAGAAAGAACAAGAGAGAGTCAGAGAAAGAAGAGAGGAAGAAAGAAGAGAAGAAGAACAAGAGAAGAGTTCGAAAGAGAAAAGAGAGAGAAGAAGAAAGAGAAGAGAGAATGGAAAGAAGAGAAGAAGAACAAGAGAAGAGTTCGAAAGAGAAAAGAGAGAGAAGAAGAAAGAGAAAACAAGAGAAAGAGTTGTAAGTAATATTAATATAGAATATAGAAAATAAGTAATATAGAAAAAGATAAGTAAGTAATATAGTCAAAAATAGAATAATAGAATAGAATTTAATATAAGTAAAAAAATAATAGAATTTAATAATTGAATATAATTCAATTAAAAAAAAATAGAATTAGGTAAATTTCATTTTCATTTAATATTGAATAGAATTAAGAATATAAATATTATAGAGTTTGCTACGTCCTCCCATCAGACTTTTTTGCACTACTATTTTTCGTATGACACCCAAGGCAACCAACAAAACAACCGGACCCATATATATTATAATTAATAAAACACCCAGCTCCTCGCCTGAGCCGACTTCTAATTACAGCCCACTTATTTTTTTACGGACCAAAAGGAGTTCCATGGTGGGCGATAGGGGTGTCGAAGAAATATATCAACCTCCAAGGTCCTTCTTTAAAGACCTGTTCCGTCGGACCAAAGTAACACATGTAAAGTTTGTGAAGTTAATTAAGATAATCTCCTAGCTATACTAGCTATAATAAAAAGCTGCCCATTCAAACAAAAAGAAAGCAGAATCTAGATCCAGGCCTCATTCTCCCATCAGACCTTCGACTTTCGAATCCATCCGGGGTGTACACCCATTCTTAAGCCGAACTTCGCCTATAGAGACCTAAGACGGAGTGCTTCCTAAAAAAAAACTCAGAAAAGAGGAACCAGGGTTCCGTACAAAATCTAAGCGGCGCTCCTAAGAAAGTCTCATCTTTCCGTCTCTCTTTGCGAGACTTTCACTCAATCCCTTAAAGACCCACCAAAGACCACACAAACAAAAACCACTGCATAGATAGCCTAAAACGTTCTGGAGCGACTCTCTGACCCGAAACCCTTCCGCGCACGTTCCCGATCGATTGAAGCAACTCACATTATTACTTCCACATAGGAATTGGACCGACTTATAGGGATCTTTCCCCTGCAAACTCCCGTTACCATATCTGCTAAGATCTTGCCGCCCTGGGAATTACGTAGCGCCGGGCTCTCGTTCGTCTTAGGATCTCCCCTTTTTTGTTCCTGCCCACAAGTTACCACAACCCAAATGCGAATACGGATCTCTAAAGACATAATACGTAGATCTACTAAAGTTATCCAAGCACCACTTCCCAACTAGATACCTACTACGTCTTTTTTGGCAGCATATTTCCTTTAGTGCGTATATTAAACCAAAGAAAACCGCGCTAGCTACAAGTGCCATAGGCCCCGGTCATGTAAAACCAAACATCCCGGGGGTATCCCTCGGAGCCCTTCACCCCACTCGAAAACCAGACCCCCAAAAGCACTCCCAGAGTTTTTCGAGCTAAGTTAATAGTTGTCGTCCACCCATAACCTAAAAAAAAGATCTGAAACTCTCCAATGATCTTCTGTCTCTTGTTCCACTTCCATCGGCTAGGGATCCCATGGCAGAAATTCTATGACAACTCTTGTAGATAAACTGGTTTAGCCCCAAATATCTCCTAAACGAATCTATTTTCAACCTCACAACACGACTATTTCTTCCATACCCCCACAGAAGGGAAGCAGATTGTTACGACAACATACATATTTGATTTTACCTACTTACCTATACAACCCCTTTTCGCCCCGCGTACTCCCATTTCGACCTCTGACTCTATTCGGATCATCGAACTGACACAACCTAGTCTATTCCATACTGTACCAGCGAAAAAGGTTTATTTTAAGGACTCTTTAAGTTGAGGACAACCACTCAAAGAATCTCGCGACAAGCCTATCGATATCGATCCTGTATTCCCACGACTCCTTACCAACACGTGCTAGTTCAGATAGAAGTGAAAAGCCTCCCCTAGAGATCTTACTACCATCCAGATCAAACGCAGAAAAGGGAATATCTCAGCTCTTTTTGGAGCTTCCTAAACCCAACCCAGACACAGCCTATTGACTATTGACATCGACGTCCAAAACAAAGAATCTCCTTCTTCAGCTTCTACTCCACCCCGCTTTCTATAGGGTCCCCGGCCAGAGGGTCCTAATTCTCCGACCCGAAGCCCTCCTTTCCTCTTATAAGCCAGACATAGGCTTCTAAAGACGGACCAACTTACTCATAGCATTGGTAGAATTCATCAATATTCTAGATCCAAAGAACCCTTAATAAGACAACTCCAAAGACTAGTAATTTACTATTTATTTAATTATTTATTAGTAAAATTAATGTGATATATAATTAATATAAAATAATTTAAAAAATAAATATTTCTAAAAATAGAAAAATAGTATAAGTAGAAGAAAGAAAGAGAGGCTATCGTCCATTCTTGCGAATGCACGCAAAGTACCAAGAACCCACCAAAAAGAGAGGAGGAAAAAACAAAAAGAGAACATAAAGACAGAGAAGATTTAGAAAGGAAGAAGAAATAACCACGTAGAAAACTATTTATTAATAAAATAATAAAAAATGATGACATTCTTTCTGAATTCTATTTGTTTTTTGAACTATAATTTAACAAAAATAACAAAAAAAGAAAATAGAACATGAAAATTAGAAAAACAAACAAGAAAAATACTTTTTATTCGAAAATGAAATACTTTTTTATGGAATATGGAAATACATGAAAACAAAGAATTTAAATACTTTTCCTTTAACAAAGAAGAGATCACATAATCCAAAGAAACTCTCCAAAGAAACAGAAAGAAAGTCTGAAGAAAGTAAAAATAGAAAGAAAGCCTCAGCCCTTCGGAAAGAGAACAAGAAAAGAAGAGAGAGAGAGAAGAAGAGAAGAAACAGGAAAGAAGAGAGAACAAAGACAGAAAAGAGAAAGAGCAGAAAGAGGACAAAAGAAAGAAAGAAAGAGACAGAACAAAAAAGAGAGAGAAGAGAGCAGAAAAGAGACACAGAGAAAGAGAAAAAAAGAAAACAAAAAAGAGAGAATGCCAGAGAGAGAGAAGAAAAGAAAGAGAAGAAGAGAACAAAACAAGAGAAAAGAGTCTCTGGGCCAAGCATTTCCATTTCCAATCAGTCAATTCTAGGAAAATCTTTCTCTCACGAATCCAAGATTCCGAACTCCCTCCCAGATCTCTTTCCAGACTTACCTAGACTAGAAATAAAACTAGGAGTGAATTTCTCCTCTTTGGACCGGACGAGAGCAGTCTTACCAGAGTCTCTCCGTACTACGGAAATCGATAGGGCTACGTTATACCTGGCTCGGAATCCTACTTCTTAGAGTGCTCGGAGGCACTGTCGACTAGATCTAGATCTATCTACCTATCATGGAATCAGAAAAGAGATTTGGCCCTAGAAGTACCAAATTAGTCAAACAAAAAAAACGAGACGGGAAATGGAGAGCAGAATCCCCATTCTGACTCTGGACCGACACTCTTAGGGAACAAGAGAAGAAATAGACAAAGAAGCAGAGAGAAGAAAGAAGATAAAGAAGCAGAACAAGTAACAAGAGAAAGAGAAAAGAGAGAGGAAGAAGAACAAGAAGCAGACAGAAGAAGAAGAGAAAGAGAACAAGAAGCAGACAGAAGGAAAAGAAAGAGAACAAGAAAGAACAAGAAGAGAAAGAGAGACAAGAGACAGAGGAGAAAGCAAGAAAGACAAGACAAAGAAGAAAGAAAGACAAAGAAGTAAAGACAAAGAAGAGAAAAGAGAGAGAGAGAAGAGAGAAGACTAGAGAAAAGAGAAAGAAACAAAGAATACACTACAGAAAGAAAAGAGAAAAGAAGATGAGAACAACAAAAAGAAAGAAGAAGAAAAAAAAGAAGAACAATAATAAGAACAAGAGTCAGAGAAAGAGAACAAAGAGAGAGAAGAAGAGAAAGAAAGAGAGAACAAAAAAGAGAAAAAGAAGAACAAGAACAAGAGTTAGAGAAAGAGAAGAAAGACAGTGAAAGAGAAAGAAGGGAAAAAGAGAAGAACAAGAACGAAAGAGAGAGAAAGAGACAGAAAAGAAGAGGAAGAACAAGAGAGAGAGGAGAATCAGAGAAGAAAAAGAACAAGAAAGAGAAGAAGAGAAAGAGGAATAGAGAAAGAAAGAACAAGAAAGAGAAAGAGAGAGGAAAGAGAGGAAGAGAAAGAAGAACAAGAAAGAAAAGAGAAAAGAAAGAGGACAAAAAATAAGTGGAAAAGTCAGAGAACAAGAGAGAAGAAGAGAGCGAAAAACAGAAAAGAGAAGAAAGAAGGGAGAAAACAAAAAAGAACAAGAGAAAAAAAAGAAAGAGAAGAGAGACATACAAACAAACACCCAAAAGAAAGAAACTCCGCACGAGTAAGCACTAGCTAAAACAATGAAGAACTATAAAAAAAAACTTAAAAACAAGAAAAAAGAAGAAAAGACAGAGGAAAAACAAAGACAGACAAAATGATGTCCAGTTCAACAACGACTCCACGAAAGAGAGAAACTCAAAGAATTCTCCAGCCATCTATCCCAGGGATCTGACTATGACTAGACAAATAATTGATACATTTCATTTGGAATCCTGTAAAAGGGAGCTCCCGAAAGACGAAAAAAATTAATACAATACCAATACCGTTCCACACCCAGGATGTACCTTTTAAAGAGGGGACGTGAAAAGGAAGAACAAAAAGATCACTACACAAGAATTGACACAAGTAGAAAAGACTATTTAAGTGAGACTATTGCAATAGAGAATATTTTAATTAGATAGAGAGTCGATGTGGAAAAAGAAGATGAAATAAAGAAAATAAAATAAGAATGAAAATAATCCAATTATACTAATATTGATATCATAGTATATAGATACAGGTAAGAGTAATTTCATTGAAAAATGTAAATTGGAGATAAATATAGAGTAATCTAGATATAGATAGAAACAACAAAAATAGAAAAATTAGAATCGTATAAAGTAAAGAAAAAATAAATCGTGGAACATGGAAATAGAGACGACCTGCCTCAGCACTCTACCTTACGAATACAGGGATCGGCATTTCATAATGAAAAAAAAAAGACAAGGCATGGTAGAGATGTGGTGTATTTTTCTTTTTGGCAGCAAAAGAGCTCGGGTAAACACTTATAGTTTTAGTAAAAATTTTAATTGAAAGAATCGAGGTCAACTTACTGTTTAGGAAATAAGAACGAGGAAAAAAGAAAGAAAGCTAGTATAGAAAAAATACCTTCAACCAACCCGGAGTCGAAAGAGGAAAAAGAAAAAACACAGATGAAAAGAAAAGGAAAAGAGAGTTGCCATTTAGGATCTCTAAATAAAACAAAGAAACAAGAGAAAGACAAAAAGACAGAGATCGAAGAAAAGAGAAAGAAAAACAGAGAAAGAGAAGAAGAAAGAAACAAGAAAGAGAAAGAATCAGAACAAGAATCAGAACAAGAATCAGAACAAGAATCAGAGAAAGAAAACAAAGACAAGAGAAAGAGTTCCACAAAGAATAGAGAGGACAAAAAAGAGGATAAAAAAGAGAGAAGAAAAGAAGAAAAAGATGGAGAAGAGAGAACAAGAAAGGAAGAGAGAAGAAAAGAGAGAAGAGAAAAGAAGAAAGGAAAAGAAAGAAGAGCAAGAGAGAAGAAAGAAGAGAAAGAAAGAAAGAAGAGAAAGAGAGAGGAGAGAGAGAGCAAGAGAGAAGAAAGAGAGAGGAAGAGAATAGACAAGAAAAAATCAAAGAATCAGAACGAGAAAGAGAGAAGAAGCAGACAGCGAAAGAAAGAGAAGAAACAAGAGAGAGACAGAAGAGAAAGAGGAAAAGACAAAGAAAGAAACCAAAAACAAGAGAAAGAAAACAGAAAGAGAGACAAGAAAGAAGGAAGAATCAGAGAAAACAAAAAGAAGAGAGAGAGAAGAGAGACAAGAAAGAAGACCGAAAAGAGACAGAAAACAAAGTACCAGTCCGAAAAAAAGAAAAAGAATAAGACAAGATAAAAGACAAAAAAGAAGAGAGAACAGAAAGAGAGAAAAGAGAGAAAGAAAACAGAAAGAGATAGAAATAAAAAACAAGAAGACAGAAAGCAGAAAAAGACACAGAAAAAAGAAAAGAAGAAGAGTCATTTGTTGTCGTTTAACCAAACGGCCTCATCCCAAGTACCAGTCAAAAAAATAAGAAGGTGATGAAAGAACGAAATCAAGAAGTCGAATGAGAGAAGATAGAACAAAAAGAAAAAACAAGAGAGAAGAAAAAACAAGATTCAATTGATTCTGCCCAGGAATCGGAATGGACTCCTTTTTTCTTGTCCTATATTCAAGGTTTACTAACAAAGGAGACTTTCATGCGGAGTTGGGAAAGAGAAAGAAAATGCTGAGGCTTTTTTGCTTATAGTCCATTTTTCATCTTAAGAGAAAAAACCAAAAAACAGAAGAAGAAAAGAAAAATAGAAAGTAGGAAAAAAAGAGAAAGAACAAGAATAAAAAATATATAAAAAAAATTGCGAAAAAGGGTGAAAAGCAGACAGGGAAATAATGAAGAACACAAAAAACTTTTTCTAGGAAAAAGAAAAATCTTCTTTCCAATCCATGAGGAACAAGAGAATTCTATGTTATATTCTATATAGCCACTACTAAAGTTCCCTTCTTGGAGAGGAAAAATACTTTCTTTATTTTTCCAACAATACTAAATAGTGGAAATAATAACGATTTTTTAGTTAGTTATAGAAAATAATAATATATATATATTTGTAGTGTGTAGTATATTATAAAATAAAATAGAAAAGTTTCATTTCAGGAAATAGAAAAATATTCCAAATGTAAAAATATGTTTCTAGATATACAATCCAAGTCGAATAACCGTATAGAAATAACAAAAATGTGGAATTTTGTACGAATCGAAAAAAGCCTTCGAAATTTCTTTTTTTGACAATTCTAAATACTCAATTAAAGAAAATGTCGGATGGGGCCCGGAAATCTATGTATGCAGGATGTTCTTTTTTCTTTCTTGCTGCACCACAAAGTGGAAGCTTCGAATTAGAGCGAGAGTCAAAATACACTTATCAAAAAAAATACAAAATAAGAACGAAACTAGAAAAACTTTTCCAAAAGTAAAGAATATAGGAAAATAAAGGAAAGAGATGAAATAGAAAAATAAGTATCAAAATAGAAATAAAAGCTAAAGAAATAAAGTAGAAGAATGTCAATTCTGAACTGAAATAGAAAGAAGCAGAAGCTTTAAGTCGGCATGGAAAAGAATCTACTCGTTGGCCTTCACAATCAGTATGAAACTAAAGGTATTCTACTTTTTAATTATTCCAAAAAGGGGAAAAAGAGAAATAACTTAAATAGTAGTAGTTAGAGTTGGAATTCTGATAGATTCGTTTTTTTGATATATTATTCTATTGATATATTTATTGATATATTACAATTACGCTAGTATATTTCCATATTGATTGTATTTTGTTATGTATTTTATTAGATATTCAAAAATAATGAAAATAATAATATAGAAAATAAACATAGACAAAATAAAAGCAAAAGAAATAAAAAAAGATTCGTTAACTATAGAAACTATAGAACTATAGAGTAAGTTACTATAGAATAAGTTAACTTAAGTTAACTATAGAAATAGAATTAAAAATAAGAAATATGTTCCACCGGAGTTCGAGCACAGAAAAGCTTAAAAAACCAAACTAACACAAAGATTTCTCAAAACAATCTTAAAAACCTATTTTTGACCTGGCTGTTAACACAAAAGAATTCTACCATATTGAGATATCGAAAAACCGGAACAAAGATAAAATGAAAAAATTAAGACGAGAGAAGATCCTGAACTGCACGGGAAACACACCCGTGTGCAAACGAAAAAGCAAAGGCCAAACACAGAAAGACCACCTAAAATTACATCACTTCAAAAATACTTTTCATGCAGCTGTAGGAAATTAAATGAAAAAAAAAGTGGAAATTAAGGGAATCAAAAACAAGAAGGCTTATATCCACAAAGCAGAACGATCGAAAAAGGCACAAAGAAAAGAAGGAATAGAGAAAGAGAAGACGAAGAAACTAAAAAGTCAAAAAAGAGGAAATTTCCATATAAAAAATAGCAACGAAAACGCTTTGTGTTAAGCATATTTCCAAGGTATTTATCTGCGGAAAACACTCTTTTCCATGGATATTGAGTTCATTTCTATGAAAAATAGAATGAAAAATAGAATTACTTAAAGAATGGAGCGGGTGCACTTTAAAAATTGAAAAACGCAGGAAAAATAAAAATGTTATGAAAATGAATATTATTAGTTTTTTGTACAATATTAATATTTCTATTTTAGAGTTAACTTATTTTTTATTTTTATTAAATATTTAGTTAAATAAAATATATAATTAATTATTAATTAGTTAATTAAATATGTTAAAGTTAAATAGAATCTATTATTATTATAATTATTATTATAGTTTAATTTATAGTTTTTTAATTTTTCATTTTTAGTGAAATTTTTCTATTTTTATATAGAAAAATATATTTAATATAGTTTCATTTTTATATTTAATAATAGTTAATAAGAAATATATTATAGTTTCCATAGTTAGTTTATATATTATCTAGTTAAAATAGTTAAAAGTTTAATAAATAGGAAAAAAAGAGAGAGGAACAGAGGAAAGTCGTAGAAAGATCATGAAGATAGATATCAAAAAAGAAAAACAAGAAACCGAAAAGAAAGAAGAATGAAAAGAGAAAAAGAAAGAAGAGATCGAAAAGAGAAAAGGGAGGAAGAGGAGAAAAAAAAAAAATGAATAAAGAACAGAAAAAAAGAAGGAGAAGAATTTGCAAACAGGCGAAAAATAAGAGAATCTTAAAAGAAATTTTATGAACCAACTCCGCGTAAATGTAACACAATTCGAAAAAAGAATCCTTGGGTTCAAATCATATGAAAAGAAATCCAATAAGAAGGATCGATAAGAACAGATATTGGGGCGATAGCACATATTTCGTTCTCCAGGAAAGGAAAAGAATT
>JAYMSM010000345.1:0-11570 GCA_036897885.1 Plantago crassifolia | reverse complement strand
AAAAATGCTATTTATATTATTCCAGCTAAACTCAGACCGGTTTGGTCCAGAACAACCGCGGTCAAACCGCTAACCGTGCTGGTTAGTGTATTAAATTGGTTGGGTTCAATTAGAGTGGTCTTTTTGAGGTCTTTCCAATTAGGTGGTCTAAATCAAGAATTTGTATTTTTTTTATTCTACCATGCTTGAATGACCATATTACCCCCACATAAAACCAGACTTTACATTAGGGTTTCTAGGCTCCAGAATCGCAGCCACCCTTTGCATCTCTATCTCTATAAGGGCGTGATTGGTAGCAGGCTGGTTTGGAGGTAGATGTTGACCAGTTTTGGTGAATGTGTGAAGCCCAAATAACAGCCATGCGCGTTTTGACCGTTTTTTCTGCTGCTTGGTAGCCCAGTCCAGTAACAACCACAAGTGCGTTTTGAAACACCTCTGCTGCTTGTTTGGAAACGCATCTGCAGGCTGAAAAAACCGGTTTGACTGCACATTGTCTCCTATACCCCCAAACCATCATGCTGCTTGGTTGCATTTCATGCGCGTTTGGTGAAAACGTATCTTCCAGAAGGCGTTTTCTTCTTCATCTTTTAGTATAAATGCGTTTTTTGGCCTTTAATTTACTTGTTTTCCCTATTTTCAATATCATGGAAGATGACACAAGAACAGAACATTGCACTTGAATCCACCAGGTTCTTTACATAATTAAACGAAGTAGCACTTACATAATTAACCGAAGCATGCCAAAACAAAATTGAATTTACCTTAACTACATAGCAGCATGCATAAACAAAGTTTTTGTGTCCTTAACTACATTGCAGCATGCCAAAAGCAAATAACCGAAGTCCCGATAATTCGTCTACTACTACGACTTATAGCAAAAGCAGTCTTAACATACACACATACACACTTCCATGTCTTGCAGAATTAATTCTGAACCTGTTTAACAATCCATGCTTCGAGGTTCGGATCATCTTCATCGATTATGTTCGTAACAGGGACAACACTTTGTTTTCCAATACGGATCATCATTTCATTAGGAACAAGCACATCTTCGTGCAACAAGTTCATCTTCATGTTCTCACATTGACGAGAATATCCATGCTCCGAGTAGACAATCATGTTAGGGGCTCTTGGTGCACTCTCTGTTGTCACGTACCACCTTCTTCCTTGTGTCTCATCCCTAGCAATTCGATCCTGTCCCAAGTGCTCATTCTCAATGTGCTGCCTCTCCATAGCATCCATATGCCATCCTCTCATGTCGTCTTTTCCTGCGATTGTTGGGACCTCTGGAGGGATTAGGTAGTTCAGCACTGGCTCATCGAATCTGCAATCACGGACAAACTCAACATCCTGAGTGAAAACCCTTGCCATAACCTCTCCATTATCTTCAAGATCCTCGAACATGTCCCGTAAATCATTTGTATTCTGGATGGTAGTTAGTGCATCTGGCCAAGGTCTGTTGCACTTGTTGTACCAAACTCTTTTCGGTAGATAGAAAGTGGCCTTGGCTTTGTGCAGTAAGAACTGCGTTATAGTGAATGTGTCTGGATCAACAAAGTGTATGTACACTTCGACACCACCTAGATACTTCAGTCCACCATTTAAACCGTTATACAACGCCCCACATATAGTTACATGGATTGAGCGAAGATGCGAGTGTTGTCCTGCCACAATAATACACCAAGAAGACTAATTAAACAATACATCTATATAACTTCATTGCAGCAGAAACAGTCCTATTTCAAGGTGCTGCAGATATCGGAAAAATGAATACAATAACAAGTGAATTTCGACTACATTGTTAACACTCTGCAGATATCGAATCTTACATCCATTTGAGTATAATTTACATGGAATCAAAGATGACTAGTTACCATATTAATCAGTAGACTATTTTTGTTACTACGTACATTGCATATTTATGGAGTCTACTTCTGATACCAATTACCACTTGTGGACTGCTATGAGGTAACTTAACATCATCACTCGAGTTAACCTAACATCATCAGTAGACTAGTTCTAAAGGATATATAGTATGTTAAAAGATGAGAAATTCCAGCCTAATGCATTCTAGCTAAATCTAGCACTCTGGATTGCCCACAATTTATAAAGAGCTCTTACTTTGGAGTTGATAAATTAACACTTCCAGCCTAACCCAGCAAGATTGAGTAACATAAATTTCTCAGTCTCTCACCTCCTATACTTGTAGCCTCCTCAATTCGATTTCCTATCTAAATTAACTGATTAATCATCACTAATCACTTTCTTACCTAATTAATTCACTCAGTTATGCATGTAATCTTGTAGCAGATTAGGAGATGATCCATTTACAATTGAAGAACAAGATAAATGTACCAATTGTGAAATCGATTTAAGGAAAGTAAAATCAGGCATACACCTTGATTTTGTTGAGCTTCTTCTTCGAGCTGTCCATTGTTTGGTTGGTTGTGGCTTGGTCCCGCGCCGGAGTTCAGAGAAGTGTTGAACGGAGATGTCACAGTTTGCTCTGAAGTTGCCATTTTTTGGTGTTCTAGATCGTTGTTCAACCTCACTGAGTTTTCTTGTTGCAGACCTAATAGTGCCGTGGAAGGAACAGATTTTTTTTGGAATAAAATCTAGTGCCTCTCCAGTTGCCCAATGGTTTTTTCAGCTAATTCATCATTACTTTTGCAGGTTCTTAATTAATGTTTCGTTAGTGTCTTTAATTATTTTTTTAATTTGAAATAATAATAATTTTAACAAAATCGTAATCTCTCTTTTTCGAATAAAATATATTATAGATTCGGAATTTGAAACATAATACACGAATAAATTCCTAGGAATGACGAATGACATAAACTTGACGGAACAATCTACACGACTGAATTCAAACTAAAACGGAAGTCATACTAACTTATTCATCACACATTCAAGCTCTGGATCCGAATGCCGGCCTATTTGGTGGAGCGGAATCGTTGGATCCCTACGAATCAACGGATCGGTTGTCAAATGCGTGAATTAGGTTTTCGGGGTCTTCGGGGTCTTCGGTGTCTTCGTCCTTGGCCCATGAAGCTGAATTTTGCTCTACATAGACTGGCACCGGGATTGGGGTGTCGGGACCAAAGATCTCCTTCAATTCATACCATAGCGGCTCGGTTACCTCCTTGTACCATTCGAACCTGTCATCATACTACCAATAACCAAGAAGAAAACAACCGAAATCAATATATTTTCATTTCATAATTTGCAAAATTAAACAACTCACAGTTGAAGCTGCCTTCCAGCTTTTTTCCGTGTAAGCTAGTTCATCATAGCCCCGTCAATGATAAATCCCTTTGAAACCAATCAGCCTCTGGTACACCTCAAAGCGCTCCTGGAGTTTGGTGATGACCTTCGTGATGTCTGCTTCCGAGTAGGAGGCGTTTCGGCGTTCGGCAAACCACTTCTTCATGATGATTGCAGATTGTTGAACCTCCCCTGGCCACTTGAACAAGCCCAAGTCCCTGCATTTGACTAGCTTCTCGCAAAGTATTATGACGTGTGGTTTCCACATTGGCAACTCGGAGTAGAAAACTTCATCTTGTTTTAAAGCAGCCATTTTTTTACTAGGATTGTTTTTGCTTGTGTTTGTGTTATGGAAGAATGCACAGTGAAAGACCTCTATTTATAGAACCAAATGTTGTTACTCTTGGCTGTTGAGCATTTAATTTGAAGTAGGGTAAGATTCAAATTTTGAACCATACTCTTATTTTGATTTTTTTAAATAAAAAAATATTTATAGAATAACATCTCGTTCTTATCCACTAAAATTTTATAGTTACTATACGTGATAATGAATGCAGTTTGCTCACATTCATACGAAAATAAAGAACGACAAGTTAATACGAATGGAACACTCTTTATCATATTACGTTCATGATTACCACAAATATTAGTTTTCGAACATCATCTTAACAAGATCAACTATTATTATCATTACAAATTTTGACTGATATAAATTTTCAATTCAAAATTTTGCATTGTAGTAAATATCTTGTACATATATATTGCCAAAATACATTTAACAAACTTGTGTAGTAAGCATGGCATCACTTGTCCAACTAACCGGCCAACATTAATGTGTAATTGAGCTTCCAAAGCATCCTATTAATTGCCTTAGATCATTATTCCTCCTTTCTTCACCAAACCAAACCCTTGATATTCTTCACCAGGCGCTTCCTTCAAGCTCTTCACTTGCTTTCTTGAAAATGGCTTCCGAAAATCGAGTTCAACCAAGGCTTAACACAGGTTCTGTATCTGCAGGTGTTCAACGCAGAGGTAATCTCCTGAAAATCCTCATTTGTCTTTTTATCTTCTAATCTTGTTGATGTTTTTTTATTGTGGTTGTTGAACTTGATTTTTCTTGTAAATGCATGCTTCTATTTGTCGATTTCCTTTTTAACTGCAGTTTTAGAGTAGATTTTTGCATCATGTCTTGAAGATGTATTGTTCTTTAACTACAACAAAAGGGAATTCTGTCTCTCTTTTTCTTCGATATCTATGTTTGATGATCGTCTTAGTAGCTCATGCCTGTTTTTGCTTGCCAAGTAAAGGGAATTTAGGTTACCCTGGATTCCTAAGATAGCTAGTCTTCTACTCTAACCGTAATTCATGATGACCTTTGACAGAAAGTTGAAGTTGTAACAAGTGAGTTAGTCTTATAAATCATTAATTCGGATTTATTGATTCTATTTTTTGCTTAGTGAAGTTAAGAAAAGATTATCTTGTTTAACTTCCCCTGCCATTGCATGTAGAAATATTTAGTTGCATCATAGGAAGTTATTGATAAATGTCATATTTTGTTCTGTTTTTAGTTAGTGAAGTTATTCTTTATTTTGTTGCTCTGCATCCTGCTATTGAGCTGTTCATCTGACTTGCTTGGTAATCAGGTTTGGTTGAAGGTCTTTACAGCTTCAAGGTCACTTACGGCGGACGTTGGCAAGATCAAGCTTTTCTGCCGCACTACGTGGGTGGAAAAAACTTTTATATCCACAACGTTCGACCTTATCAGTTCACACTCCAGGAGCTACTCCAGGCAGTAAACAAGAAGAAGGTCAAGGATGAGTACGAGCCACGTCTTATCTGGTATCGTGGATCAAAGCATATCCACCCTCGTGACGTAAAGATCGTCCAGAGCAATGAAGATCTGCGGGAGATGTGGGATGATATTGTACGAGTTCCAGGGAACAAGATGATCCGTGTCTACATGCAAGATAAGGAGGAGGATGGGGAATCCGTTCATGGTTGGTGGTACTCATCCTACAAGCTGCCAAGAGGAATAGAAGCTCCCGATGGATCTTTTGACTTCGAGGACTACGATAATGATGCCAAGCTGCTACAGAAGGATGATGACTTGATTCCTCCAGCTGAAATTGCCCTGATGGAGCTTAGGGGTGATAAGTGGTTCGTGTCTAGCAGCAGCTTTGGAAAGAGGACCGGTCGATTGTGAAGTCCAGCTTTGGAAGATGATGATTGATTTCTGCAGCTTAATTGTTTCTGATTACTTAAGACAAGTATTAAGAACTCTTTGACCTACTTGAACTCTAATCTATTAGTTTGCTTTTGTTATGAATTTGGGTGTCTGTAATATAATCAACTGCCTCGACCTTCAAGTTTCGTTTTGATTTGGTCGCAGTGTGATTTAGCAATCTTGTCCAGACATTGTTATCTTTAAGTTGAAAATGTTTGTGTTTCTCTAGTTTTATGCCTTATTGATTCAATTGGTGTTTGTTACATGTTGCAACTTATTCATTTCATTTTCGCCAGAATTTTAAAGATGATTAATTGAAGAAATTGATCATGAAGGAACTGATCAAATGAACATAGACGATTACATGAAACTAAAACATGCTGGAAATGCGTTGAACACAGAATACGTAAATGTAATACATCAAAAGAACTAAATGATCCTGAATAAGTTCTTGGGTGTTTGTAGAACAAACTAAGCACCATCTTCATCATCAGTTGAGCACATCATGTAAGAACCATCCTGTGATATTTCATCTTGGTCTGGAGTAGGCGGATTGACATATAAGTCAATGCCTGAGTCATCATCATCGCTAGATGTTTCTATTTGAGCAACAACTTCTTCTTCGTCATCCACGTCGAACAAAGGACCTTCGAATATCACTCCCAATATACCGAAAAGAGGTTCCCCAAGAGAGTAATACCATGAATTGCGCGGATCCTCCTGCATTAAAAAGGGGAACCTTTACCAACTCTGTTAATGAATAATATATGCAGAAGAGAAATTACGAAATGTAAATACCCTATACTAACCATGACAAGCTGATCCCACAAGGAACGACGAGCTACCAAAACATTTTCACCCCTGTTCCAGTTGACTCCCTCTCGGTTCACCAAGTTCCAGAACACAGTATGCCTCTCGTGTAGGTGTTGGACAATGGCAACAACATGTTCTCTAGTCTGCGTTACAGTTTGCCCTCCTTCTAAACTTAGCACAACTTCGTCATAACCCTCGTCGACTTCTCCACGCTCCCAATCCCATATTCCATCCTCCGCCATATCCTCCAAAGAGTAGGCTATCCACTCGACATCATCCTTCGGGCGGGTGGGAGGATAAAACACAAGGTTTTGTTGGTTCTGCAGTTCTTGCCTTATGCGATAATGCATTGGAACTTTGTTAGTCTTGATACACTAGTGATATGTGAGAAGTGAAGTTGGAGGGAAGTATTAGGGTGTTTAAATTTCACTCAGGAGTACCATGTTGTAGTTAATTTCGTCACCAACCATTAGAGTTTGCACTTAATAGATCAACTTCAACTTTGAAAATATTGGTTCAAGACTTTCACCAATTTGGAATGGAGATCTCATATATCAGAGTACCATTTCAATTGTTTTCATTGATCAAGTATGTTTTGATTCAATGCAGCCTTCAATCTTTTCTGCTTTTTCTGAAAGCTTCTGCATTGTATTCATGATTTCCCCATTTGCTATTTTATTTTTATTGTTTCATGTCATCTCTAAACACATTTTTTTTAGAGTCCATTTTTAATTAAATGTGAATACCAAAAAGTTAAACATTTCTACTTCCAGAAATACGTTTGAATACATATGGGACAATGTAGTGCTAAGTCCCTTCTTTACAACCTCCGCAATTAATCGTAGCACACACGCAAAACACTTAAACCCTAACATAAGTAACAACTAGTGCTAAGTCCCTTCGTTACATGACTTTGTAACATGCCTTTAGAAGGTTAATATTAATAAACACACTATTATCCCTTATAATGGCACTAGATATTTTTATTGTCGAAAAGATAGGCTCGGGAAACCCCTGACGTCCAAATTCTTGAATGGATTAGTGCGTGGAACGGGATCATCAGATATGTACCAAAGATCCCCAATTGCGTGATCCATTGCATTATACATCACATAGCTTGCACTATTGTACAACCTCCGAAGCTCACGAGCTGTTCCATAGTTCCTCTCCTTATCAAAACACTGGCTAATCTTCCGAATCACCATTGGAATTTTATATTCAATTGTCATAGCCGGACCCGGGCCAAAAGCCATGAGTTTATCTTGGAAGAAAACCTCACAAGTCGGGTCGTCACTATCGTCACAATCAAACATCATCCTTTCAACAGCATCATCATTCGTGATGCGGCGTAGACACTTGGGCCACTGAATCCCTTTCTTCTTATACCAACAAAGATTTGGTAATGGATCCCCTGGCTTGATCATCTCCAAAACACATTGAAGTAGTCGAGGAAGTGTCATGAACACTTCGTACATATCAACTCGATGGATGTATTTCTTTGATCCTCCGAAATAAACAAGCGATCCATCGTTGCAATCAATCTCGAACCTTCCACCAACATTGCATACAATTGTTTTTTGATTGAAAGGTGGTTCTACATTAGACAAAATATATATGACTTTAGCAATATAGGTTAAATAAAACACACATTTAAATATGAATGTAATTTACTCTTAACATTTAAGAGCACAAACCTCGCAATGGCCTCCTGTTACGGAATGGAGCAAGGGCAGGATTTTTCACTTTGTGATTGCCAGATGCCATTGAGCTTCTATTTTGTTCTTAGTTTCAGTTGTTAGTGTGTCTTTTCACAATGTGGCTTCTCCTATTTGTACTACTTCATATTTTGCATTTAGTTTGACAATAAATGATGTGTTGATGCATAAATGGTTAATTCAACCACAATCCAATTGGGCAGTGTAAAAAGTAACCTAACTCCAGTAAATTGCATGGATGATTATCTTATCGTTTGTTCTGTTTGATTTCTGTAAGTCTTCGAACGATAGATCAAGCAAAATGGAAATTTGTCCGACAAAGAGTACATTTAAAAATAACAGGCAATAACTAGTCATTCCGGAAATAAATAAACACTAAAACGTACTTTAACAGAATGTTGGTTTTAACCAACTTAGGTTAACTAAGATGGATAAATTAAGATAAACCACTTGATAAGGAAATTTTTGTAAACGCAAATCGTCCCTAGTCTGAGTCAGATCTAACGTCATCACCGGAAGACTCGGCTGACCCGGGAACTTCAAAGTCCGGACCCTCAAATATTAGAGCTAGCATGTCCCAGAGCGGATCTCTAATCAAATAGTACCAAGCATTTCGTGGATCAACCTGTGGTGATCGGAGGAAAAATTAGCATGGAGATGAAAAAAAATATGGGACATAACCCTTAGCATATGATAACAGAAAAAGAACCTTGATAAGTTCAATCCACTTTGTTTTCGTAGCTCTTAAACGATTGTCTGCTCGTATCCACTCGACACCATCCGTGTGAATTAAGCTCCAGAAAACCGTATGTCTCTCGAACAACTTGCCGACAATGGCAACAATGTCACCCCTTGTGTAACGAATTGCCGACTCGTTCTCAATTGAAAGCGCAATGTAGTCGTAAGCGTCATCAACGTTTCCAGATAAAGCTTAATTGAATAAGCATGTTTAAAACATTGATTGACTTGAAAGACCCATGAGAAACCTGCAAACTCAGTCATGCTTTTTATGTGAGACAATTTTTCCCTCATCCCACAACACTTTTACCCTTCCCCAAACACAATCAGCAGGTTTATTGGCTAAACTTGAGGTTACAATCCAAAAGAAAATATTGTGTGTTGTCTTTTCAATGGCAAGCTTTTTCAGGGAAGATTAGTCATTCCATGCGTTCAACTAGTAGTATAAATAGGTTTGATCTGGATTTGTGTTCTTCACAACTCTAAACTTAACACCTAAAATTTTTGAGAATAAAAAAAACACACATATGGCAAGCTTTGGAGCTAATGGTTCTGCCCCGCCGCGCCGTAGCAACGGAACCGGACGTGGTCATTCGGCTGGGGAGAGGTTAATTAGAGGTATTTGTGCTGTTATATGTAAACTAATTTAGACTATATTAGGCCAAAGTGCTGGATATCTTAATGTAAAAGTTAGTAATCTAAAGTTAGTATAAGATCATCTAAAGTTATAATCTAAAGTTAGTATCATTTCATTTTAGGACCACCACAACACTTCCGGAGCATCAAGGTTCATCTCCATGGCATGTGGTTTGACATGGATCCACCAGTCACGCACTACTTTGGGGGTACTACTAGGTACATACACAACATCGACCCCCAGCAGTTCCACATGCTAAGGTTTGTCCAGGCAGTGCAGATGATGTCGGTGAACAAGACCCAAACGACAAATTTCTGGTACCACGAACATGGTGCTCAATTGCCTAACGGACTTAATGTCCTTGCGAACGATGCTGACCTAGCGGCAATGTGGGCAAATTGTGATCAACATGGTCAGAGATGTGCTAATGTTTATGTGCAGACCCGTGTTGAGGTAAATGATCCTCAGTACCCTGAGTTTAATGTGTACGAGCTTCCACAAAATGTTCCGAGGATGCCAGAAAACTATTCGGGGGCTGAGTATCATGTTACGGCTTTGGTTATCAGAGTCCAAGAGTTAAGTTCTCTAAGTATTGATTTAATTGGTGAAATGGAGGTGCGTGGTTTGCGTTGGTACGTGAGTACTGATCCGATTCCAAGAGCTCCGGTTGTAACTCTGCGCCAGTTACGTGCTATGCCAAACCGCCGTTTCAGCAACGTGTAGACCTTCAAATTACCTATATTATCTATGTTAGGTTTCTGTGGCTCTCTCTGGTGTGTTGTTCTTCTTTATTATTGACCAGTATGTGTTAGGCTGCTTCTCAAATTTTTCAATGTCTTCGAGTTGTAGCAATGTCGGCTTATTTAATCAAATGTCTCTACTTCTAACTTCAAACTCATATACACACTAATTGAAGGACTAAATAGGGTTGATGAGTTTTTTGTGTAATACATAGTAGATAAAACAAAAGAATGAACTTCATAGCTTAATGCATTCTGAAATGGTGGTTGGTTGTAATTAACAAGTGCTGACCATGGAGATATACAATATCTTCACCTCAGTCACCATTCAATGCTTCGATTATCACATGGAAACAAACAATAGCACCAATATAGAGAAACCAAAAAGCAATCTGAAGACATAAATGACACTACTTTGCATGAATTGAGCTTACTTATTTGTCCAGGAAGTGGTAGAACTTGAAAGGTTGGCTGCATCATTCCATTTAGACATCAATGATGCGTTCCAGAAACTACTCTACTCATCTATTTTGGAACATGTATGTATGTGATATTAACCAAACTATAACCTGTTACCTTTTGTACTAGAGATTTGCATTAGGAAACCATAAAAAACTGTTGTGTGCATTAGAAGTTTGCACTAGAGACTTGCATTACAAATTTGTATTACAGAATTACATCTAACAAAACTATCTATATTATAATTCAAGTAATGATCAAGCTTTGTACTAGAATTTACTTCAGAATGCAACTTGGAAATGCTCTTTTGCAGTGCTACTAGCAAAACAATTGTCAACAGTGGGGATGGTCAAGTGAAAATAAATCCATCAACTGGTCAAGTTAACACAAGTTCTAAAATCCAACTAGACTAGTTCATACATCAGCCAAAACAAGTTCATGCTGGAGGAGACTGCAAATACATAGTTTTTACATTCCCCATTTCAAAAGATAGTTTCAGCCACACAAAGACAAACGGCATTTACGGGCTCCAACTGTCGAGTCCCATTTCCATCAACTCCATCTTAACCCACTCTTCACGTTCATCTCCAGAAAGAGAGAAAAAATACCTCAGCATACCTGGATTCTGAGCAAGCTTTGCACCCATTGCAATGCGTTCTCTGACATGCAGCTTCTCAAACTTCTTGAGCTCATCATTCACTGAGTCGCGCATTTGAGCAACGGCATCATTAGTGAGAACTTGGACAACAACAGAGCTATCATCAACACCTGACATAATCTTTTCCATAGCAACTACAACTTGATCTGCCCCTAAACCAGTATTTCTAGTCCTTTGACGCTTGCTCTTTCCAGTCGTGTCACTACAATCCGGAGCATGGTTCCCAACAGAAGGCCCCACTCCCTCACCAGTCACTGTGCAATCATAATCTATTATCGCACAGTATCGATCATCAGCAAGAATCCTTTTGGCAACAGACTCA
>JAYMSM010000344.1:0-11580 GCA_036897885.1 Plantago crassifolia | reverse complement strand
AAGTCATCGAAGAGGATCTAGGGAAGACCCTTCGTGAAGATGTCGGCGAGCTGATATCTCGACGGGACATGAAGAACCCGAACTTGGCCCTTGGCTACCAAATCCCGAACAAAATGAATGTCAATCTCGATATGTTTCGTGCGTTGATGCTGTACCGGATTACCGGCTAAGTAGATGGCTGAAACATTATCACAGTAGACCATAGTTGCCTTCGAGATGGGGCAGTGAAGCTCGAGTAGTAAATTCCGGAGCCAACAGGATTCGGAGACGACGTTAGCAACCCCGCGATACTCGGCTTCAGCGCTAGAGCGTGAGATAGTAGCTTGACGTTTGGATGACCATGAGAGAAGATTGTCACCCAAAAACACACAATAACCGGAGGTAGAACGTCGAGTATCGGGACAACCACCCCAATCGGCATCAGTATATGCCATCAGAGAAGAGAAGGAAGACGCATAGAGATGAAGACCAAGGTCAATAGTACCCTGAATATACCGAAGTATGCGTTTAAGAGCATGCATGTGAACTTCACGAGGATCATGCATATGCAAACAGACCTGTTGCACGGCATAGGAAATATCGGGTCGTGTGAATGTGAGATATTGTAACGCACCCGCGAGACTTCGAAATAAAGTTGGATCTTCGAATGGCGTGCCAAGGTTGCCGCCAACCTTCGGCTTAGTGTCAACGGGAGTGGCCGACGGCTTGCAGGAGGCCATGCCGGCTCTTTCGAGGATGTCAGCCGCGTAGGTCGATTGGGAGAGAAACATGCGGCCTGGTTGCCGTGTGACTTTGATGCCCAGAAAATAATTAAGTTGACCAAGGTCTTTCATAGAAAATTCGGTGGCAAGACGAGTCATGATGCTTTGGCGAAGAGAGTCCGAAGATGCGGTCAGAATAATATCATCAACATATAGCAATATGTATGCCATGTCCGTCCCATTCCGGAAAATAAAGAGAGAATTATCGGACTGGGAGTGGTGAAACCCAAGAGAAGAGAGAAAGTCTGCAAACCGTTTATACCAAGCGCGAGGAGCTTGCTTGAGGCCATATAACGATTTGCGAAGCAGACACACATAGTCCGGATGAGAAGCATCCCTGTAGCCAAGAGGTTGATACATATAGACTGTTTCGTTAAGAGTGCCATGAAGAAACGCATTCTTAACATCCAATTGATGGATCGACCAGTTCTTGGATAACGAAAGACTAAGAACTGTTCGAATCGTAGCTGGTTTAACCACGGGGCTAAACGTTTCACCACAATCAATACCAACCTGCTGAGTTTTCCCATCACCTACAAGACGAGCTTTATGCCTTTCAAAAGACCCATCAGATTTGAATTTATGCGCAAAAATCCACATAGAATGAATCACATTAACATTAGCAGGACGGGGCACAAGATCCCACGTCTTATTTTGAATAAGAGCATTAAATTCATCATCCATAGCAAGTTTCCAATTCGGATCTCTAAGTGCATCCACAGGATTACGGGGCAAAGGAGAGTGAGAAATCGAAGTGTGTAAGTTAAACTGACGTTTGGGTTTAAAAATACCACTTTGACTTCGAGTTTGGATGCGGGTAGGAGCTTGGGCTGGGGGCAGTGCGCTGCTGGGCCGAGAGGGCCCAGTCAGAGGGCTGGACGGATGTGTAGGTGGGCTCGGACAAGGCTGAGAGGGACTGGGCTGTACTGGACTAGTGGACCGTGAGGGTCCATTAGCCGGGCTGGATGCTGGGCCAGGAGACATGCGGCCCAACATCGGTGGACTGGAAGACGGCGCCTGGGCAGCCCAAGGCATTCGTCGCCTATTATCATCCAGAAATTCGAAGGATGAGGAATTCGGAGCAGTATAGGTGGAAAAGGGAAATTGGGATTCATCAAAAATTACATGACGGGAAATAATGATTTTGTGAGAAGATAAATCATAACATTTATACCCGCGATGATTTGTGGGATACCCAAGAAAGACACAAGGAGTGGACCGGGGTTGTAATTTATGAATTGTGGTGGAGGGAATGAGTGGGTAACAAAGGCAGCCAAAGGTTCGAAGGTGAGAATAAGAAGGCTTGCGTTTATATAAAATCTCAAGAGGGGAGAGGTGCTGGAGATTTTTATTTGGAAGTATGTTAAGCAAGTATGTGGCCATTTGAAGTGCATGATGCCAAAAAGAAGGTGGAAGAGAAGCATGAGTGAGAAGTGTACGAATAATATTATTGATGGAACGAATCTTGCGTTCTGACTTACCGTTTTGAGCGGAAGTATGGGGGCATGAAAATCGATATTCCATGCCGTGAGACTGACAAAATTGTCGGAAGGAGGTATTATCATATTCGCCCCCATTATCACATTGTAAGGTTTTAATACGACGCTCAAATTGTGTTTCAATGGAAGTATGAAGTTTAGTAAACATGGGATAAACGTCAGACTTCTTTGCTAAGGGAAACGTCCATAAAAAATTGGAAAAATCATCTAGAAATATAACATAATATCTATGACCCATAGAACTCAATATTGGAGATGTCCATAAATCACTATGTATAATGTCAAAAGGAGAAAGTGTAGATGATAATGAAGAATAAAACGGCAACTTAATGTGTTTGCCAAGAATGCAAGAATTACATGTATTGGAACTAGTAGAATTCGTACATGAAATATCTTTATTAAGACGAAGATAATCTAAAATAGGTCGAGCAACATGACCAAGGCGGGCATGCCAAATCGAAAAGGGAAAAACGGCAAGGGCGGTGGGAGTAGCACTATGCGGCTGGAGATGGCCCAAGGAATATAGGTCACCACGACTATTGCATCTCAGAAAAGCCGTCCCCGTCTGGAAATCCTTCACAGAAAAACCATAAGGGTCAAACTCAACTGACACAGAATTATCGGTAGTAAATTTACGAACAGAGATAAGATTTTTGACAAAGTGAGGAGCATGCAAAACATTATGGAGAGAAAGAGGGGAAGGTTTAGTGGGTAAATTAGTATGACCATAACCACGAATTGGAACTTTGACCATTACCGACCATAATTCCTTGATTTTTAATGCTCAAATTAAAATAAGGCGAGAGATTACCCGAGTGTGAAGTCATGTGAGATGTTGCCCTAGTATCCATATACCAATTCTGATCCGGAGGAGCCAAAGCCAGAGTATGTAATGCTGCGTCGATGTCAGTAGGAACAAAGGGGGAAGTAGCAGCTGTATATGCCTGAGGATTCAGGGCTGCTCCCAAAATTCCCGGACGGGATTGCCATGACGCGGCTGCATAAGGTGTAACAGCCTGGAGACGAGACCACGAAGTGGTCGGATAAGGAGATGGCGGCGACACTGCTGTAAACGGAGGGGCTTGCGGCTGAGGTATCCATTGCCAATAGCTAGGAAGGCTGACAAAAGAGGGTTGCTGGTGATAGAAGCTTCCCGAGGAGCGGGCACCACCACGACCGCGACGAGCGCCGTGTCTGCCAGATCTTCCGCGCGGCCTTGACTTGCTTGGGAAAAGTCAGGCCGCAGAGTCTGTGGGGGCTGCTGTGTAACCAATGCAGCGGGAGAGAAGGAAGCCATTGAAGCTAGCTCACGTTCCTCGAGGCAGAGAGAAGATCGGGCCTCGTTGAAAGAAGGAAGAGTCTTGGCATGTCGAATTTGTGTGTCGACACCCTTGTAAGCTTCTGAGAGACCAGCAACAAGCTGGAGAACTAGACGATTGTCAGAAACCGTGGCACCAACATTTTTGAGTTGATCAGCTAAACTCTTGAGATGTTGGCAATAGTGGAAACATTAGAGAAGTTTTCAAGCCGAGTAGATGAAAATTCATGCCTTAGAGAAATAGCCCTAGAGTTTTGATGATCCTGGAAAATATCACAGAGGCGATTCCAGGTTTCCATGGATGTGGCATCCGGTTCAAGAATAGTATTCAACAAATTATTGGAAATTGTCGAATATATCCATTGAAGGATGGTGGCGTCAAGAGTAGACCACGTATCGTCAGTTTTGTCCGAGGCGGTGGTGGAAGACGAGGTAGCAGAAGGGATGATATGATGAAGAACACGATGGGAACGAGCATGAATTTTGAACAATTCAGCCCATATCCCATATTGTGAGTTTTCCATCTCTAGAATCACCAGAATATGGTTACGGATATTATTGACCGTGAGGGCCGGGTGATATGGGGATTTAAGTTGGGAGGAGGTGGGGGAGGGAGATCGAGATTTGGGTGTGGAGGCGCTACTTTCAGCATCCGTTCTTGGCATGATGAACGGCGGAGGTAGGTCACCGGTAGGTTAGGATTAGGGGAGAGGAGAGAAAGGCAGCGGAAGGTTAGATGTAACCTAACTTGATGCCATGAAACAATATTTTCCGTAATGATTTCATTATCATTGATTCAATATATAGAGAGAGTACAAGAGTCCTAATCCTAATCATATACAAAGACTAGTTCTAAATATATACGAATCCTAATTACACAAGATATATACATAATATCTAACACCTACCACTCCCTAGCTTGGACAAAACATCTGCAGCTTGGTTTCCTTCGCGGTAGGTAAACTGGATTTGACAATCTTCTAAGCTGCTACATAAACTGGTAAGTTCCTTGAGGATTGCTTGATGTTACCACACCACTGGTTGATGCTTGTTTAAAGCATCAAAAGCATATTTAGAATCCGTTGAATTAATATTTTGTTTGTTATTTTCATATACCATATATGTTGTATAGTGAACTCTAGTGTCTAATATTACTATGATATCTGCATTAAAAGTTAATAGCAGATAATTTCCGAGCCAATCACACTTAACTATAGAGTTCTTATGGATAAATTTTTGAAAAGAATATGTATATGAATGAAAGAGCTATGGTTCCTATTTAGGCCAATAAAGTAATCTATTCCTACAAGAATGATGGTGGTCAGAGACTCAGAGTTTACATGGAACATGTTCCCAGAAAAATCCAAATCATTTTTAGTCTCATGATTAAAAAAGGATAACATGTCAAATTGACTCATGGGAAGAGAACAACTCAGACATTTTCAGACCAAAGGTATACCACAAGAGCTCATGATGACATATATTGGTAGACATCCATTCACCAACTTCCAGCTAAGAAATTGTAATTAAGGGTGAGACTTGCTTGAACCAGAGATAAGAGAAACTAGTAGAAAAATACCTCTTATTCCTACAAATATGTCCAACAAAATTAGATGATCAAAAAGCACCTTTAGAAGAAGGCTTAGTTAAGCCCTGATAATATTGATAACTTCTTAAGCTAGAAAACTAGCTATGCTTAGTTAAGTCCTCAAGAGAACGATACTCAGGGATAATTTGCTACACATGACTACTAAATATTGAAAGTGTTGTGGTTTGTAATCCTTGGCTATAAACAACAAATTGAAGACTTGATTTAACGCGTCAATATTTAAGGATTTTATCTACATAGTAAATTATATTTTATTAGTAGAGACAAAACTGCCAATATGTAATAGCTAGAACACATGTGAGTGCAAATAGTGGTTCAAGTGAGTACAATTACTAATTAGTATATACTACATTTTAGGAAAACCACAAGGCTGTGTGACTTGAAATGTAACGCGAGGAGAAAGACAATTGTATGATATTGAATGATTCTAGCAAGAGAAAAAAATAGTAGGATACAACGGTTCTCCTTAATTCTCTTGGATTTTCTTGATGAAATTCTACTTATATATAATGCAATGTTCCTTTGAATAAGAAAATATGCTTAGGGCAATATAGCTCTTATGAAGGCTTAAAGTTTTACTATTGTATGTAATTAAATAAAAAAAGTACGAGCAAGAAAAAAAGACATTGGAAAATCTATTCCTACCAAGCAAGATGGAAGGAACAGGGAAATATCCATTGATGATCTTGTTGATCATTTTTTTGCTCTACCCTTCCCAGCCTTAGAGCTGCTAACATGTACGAAATAGATAGTGTATGGAGAGCTAGAGCAGCGCTAGCATGGAACATGACCAATGAGTCTTACGAATGAAATCCTGCAAGCATCGTCTCACATTTGAATATGCATGCACAAAGGTAAGAATCGATATGCATGGTAAGAATCGAGATTTATTAGTTCTTCACAAAAAGAAGAAACAAAGGTGTTTGATTTTTCTTGGTTATCATACAGGACACTGGAGGAAATAGGAAAAGCAAGCAGTTCACTATTGAATGACACACGTAGAGGCTTATCGGGAACCGCGTATAAAGGTCCATGCACGGCTACGAACCCTATTGATAAGTGCTGGAGATGCCAGCCTAATTGGGCTGACAACCGGTTCAAATTAGCTGACTGTGCACTGGGCTTTGGCTACAAGGCCAAAGGTGGAAAGGGTGGCCCAATCTACGTAGTGAATAGTACAGATGATAGTGATTTAATGGAGCCCAAGGCCAGAACACTTCGCCATGCTGTTATCCAGCCTGGACCATTGTGGATCACATTCACCAAGGATATGACCATAAAGCTCTCACAAGAGTTATTCATGACGGGCGGCAAGACAATTGATGGTCGATGATCCCAGTTCACTATTGAAGGAGTGTCGGGCCTTACACTCCAGTGCAAAAAGAATGTGATTATTCACGGCTTGCATTTTCGAAACATTAAACCGGGTAAAGGCGGTATTATCCGAGACTCTAAGGACCATTATGGAAAAAGAACTCAGAGTGATGGAGATGCAATTTCTATCTTTGGGTCACAAGATATTTGGATTGATCACGTCTCCATGAGTAACTGTGCCGATGGGCTAGTTGATGCCATTATGGGATCAACAGGCATAACCCTCTCTAACGGGCACTTTACTGACCACAATGATGTAAAAATGCAATTTTGTTGGATATGCAATATGCATAGAACACCATTAAACTTGCATGCAACAACTTTTGATTTCTTTTCTTGGACATGCAGGCCTTTCTCTTTGGTGCGAATGATGGGCACACACAGGACAGTAAGATGCAAGTCACAGTTGCATTCAACCATTTTGGAAAAAGAATGATCCAAAGGATGCCAAGGTGTCGGTCGGGTTACGTCCACGTTGTTAACAATGATTACACCCACTGGGAAATGTATGCCATCGGTGGTAGCCATAACCCTACCATTATTAGCCAGGGCAATCGCTTCATTGCCCCACCTCATTTACCTTTTGTGAAGGAGGTACTAAATTTTCACAATACTTTAAGTTGTATGAAAAAGATTTAACCGGATAAATAATTTAAATCCCTCCCCATCAAGCGTCTATGATATCATTTTGCCTTTTAATGTGTATTTAAAAAAATGAGTGAAACTTGATAAACAAAAAGCAAACACACATTGTATGTAATTGCAGGTGACAAAGAGGGCAGATGCTCCAGAATCAGAGTGGAAGACCTGGACCTGGAGATCTGAGGGAGATGCGTTCTTTGGAGGCGCTTTCTTTGTGCAGTCCGGAGATCCAAATTGGTCAAGCAAGCATCCTGATGTGAACGACAAGGTAGCACCAGCCCCTGCATCAAATGTGAGACAGATGACACAATTTGCCGGTGCACTTGATTGTGTGGTTGGAAAGGCATGCTAGAGTTAAAATATCTTGTATCATAGTTTGCTCCAGGCAAAACATATGTAAAAGTAATGGGCAGGTGACATAACCTACCTCATCTATTGAGAGTTTCGTATCTATTGCAATCTAAGTGCCATTTTACTTATGAGTTATGAATTCATAAGAAATTATTTGTACCAGAAAATTATAATCTCTAATTCCGTACAAGATATTCATTCAAAGATCAATAACCAAAAATTCAAATGGTTCTCTACCTAGTACCATAACCAATAATAAACATGTAAAAACACTATAAGTGTAACAACACAAAAATATGTTATCAAATATAAACAAACTATTCTTCGTAGAATATATCAATACCAAAAATAATGGACAACAGTGGCATAGAAATTCCAACTGGGCAAATTATGTTGCTATTAGCAACAAATTACCAACGATGAATTTTTTGGGAAAATATGTAATAGATTACGTTATGCCAATATATTTTGTTTACAACACTTTATTGCTGGTAAAGTGTTTGGAACAAAAGAACATGTCTTTTTATACACACATGTTTGTAATGTCCGAAGAAGGTTCGAGGCCTAAAGCGTAAAAGGCAAAAGAAAGAGGGTCACCTATACACTATTAGAAAATAACTAAAAATTAGCTACCTAAGCACGTGCGACTTTAGTCGCCTATGCGATGAGCTTCTCAAAAGGACACATTTTCATATGATGTTCCTAATGAGGTTCACATCAACCTTGTTCGAACCCCAAAATCACCATATTTTGTACAAAAGTTTGTTTAACCTAATCAATTACCGACCATGGTGCGTACACTTACGTTTCCGAGCTATGGAAGAAGAAGCAATCCAATGTGATGAGGTTCTTGCTCAGGGTTTGTTGCTGGGAGTACTGTCAGCTTCTCTCAGTTGTGTGTGTCACTCATCCCACCAAGCCCGATAAGGCCCGCCACCTAGGCTACAAGGCCAAGCAGTGATATGTTATTTATCGTGTCCATGTGAAGCGTGGTGAAAGGAAGAGGTCTGTTCCAAAGGGTATTGTTTATGGAAAGCCCACAAACCAGGGAGTTACCCAACTAAAGTTCCAACGTAGCAAGCGATCTGTTGCTGAGGAGCGTGCTGGAAGGAAGTTGGGTGGCCTCAGGGTTCTCAACTCTTACTGGATCAACGAGGTCTGTTACTTCTGTCTGTTTATTGATTTAATATATGGCATTTCGACATTTCTATACTGGTTTGTGGATAGATAAATTGGTTATTTGCGCAGAATTCTCTCCCCTTTTGAGATAAGTCTCTCACGTAGGGATGATAGGATAGAAGATTTCACGTTATCTGTTTTTTTTAATGTTATAGTTATTAAGATTAACTGACCAAACTAATCATACTTATTCAAATGTAAGCTGAAATTATGTCCTTTTAGTTTGTGGATTCCTCAACTCTTTAGAATAACTAGTTTGCGAGTGTAAAATACAAATGAACTTCCTGCTGTTGTAGATTAGAACTCTGTTCCCAGAGAGAATTTTTAGTTCACTCTTTGAGCAACATTACACAGTAGAGCACCATATTGAACAACACTGCTATCTTAAATTGATTCTTCTTGGTATTTGTAATTACTGATGTGGTTTACCAACTTTTTAATGTTACCCCTCTTCTGCTATATCTAACTTTATCTCAATATTCAGGACTCAACCTACAAATACTTCGAAGTCATTTTGGTTGACCCGGCACACACCACCATCAGAAACGATCCCAGGATCAACTGGCTCTGCAACCCAGTACACAAGCATAGAGAGCTTCGCGGTCTTACCTCCGCAGGAAAGAAATACAGAGGTCTTCGCGGCAAAGGCCATCTCAACCACAAGGCACGTCCATCAAGAAGAGCTACCTGGAAGAGGAACCAGACCCTCTCCCTTCGCCGATATCGTTGATCTTCTTAAATCTCATGTCTGCTTTAGAAATTTTGGCTCAGTTTGGAAGACAGTTAAATGTTATTTTGGACCTGTATTTTTGTGAGTTTTGGATATTATCCAGTCTATTTAGACTTGTTATAATGAAATTTTACCTCTGGCAAATGTTGAAGCATTGAGCTACCTACTCAATTATTTCTTGCAAAGTGTTGTTGCTCATGATTTGTTGAAGTTCCATAATTCAGTACTCACATCACTTTATTTCTCTGTTCTGCCTGATGAGTAATCAGAAATTCTGTTTCAGACTTTGTACACGTTGCTAGTTTTATGTTTGAATTCGTACCAAGTAGCTCGAGCCATGGTCTATGGACGAGTAGAACCTTTTTCTGCTGTTTCTTGAGACTTGGACGAGTGTGTAACTTGTCTGTGGCTCATTTTACAATAGAATGTCTCAGTTTTCATAGAAAATGAGCCAGAATCTGTCTATGGTTTGGGTAAAAATTGAAATCTTTGCATATGAACTTGATTTCTATAGAATTTGCAACCATGATATGATCCTTAAGTTGGACTAATTTATCAAAATTCTCTTCTGCGGAAAGCGGACTGTGGCTGCGCTATCCCATACCACAAATACAATTTTTACATGGATTTTAGAGCTAATTATCCCTATGGTTCTTCAAACTCCTGGTCTAGCTACTCCCGATTCTCGTATGCTCCATTCACAAGTTGGAGATGGTGTACTCTCAAGCTCTTCTCCTGGACCTGTAAGGAATATCCAAGCAGTTGCTCATCAGAAAGATTAAGCTAAGCCAATATGTTTTCTGGCAGTTTCAATCCCCAGTTACAGTTCAATCTTCCTGTCATCTTGTATACTACTTAAGGCTGAAGCTGTTAACTTGTTTAAAATTACCTGCAAGGAAGCCACTGCTGTCACACTCGTCTCCAATTCTCTGAGGAATTGTTTCTGTTGTCTTAACATGATCGCGAGCTCCGTTAGAAGATCCAGAAGGAACAGACAGAACAAACAGATTGTAAGTACAGCCTCAGTAGCTATATTTGACATAACATAACGATCCATTTGTCATTTCACCTGTCGATGCATGTCGAGGACCATGTCCTGTATGTCATTCATCACTGTCATTGCAGAGAGTACGGCATCCTTCACAGATGTTACATCGGCCTAGGAGAAACAGTATTATCAGGAGAGATGAGAATATATTGAGCAGAGAACAGTATTATCAGGAGTGATAACTGATAAGAAAATCTTGAGCAGAGCAAAACTAGAATCGTTTTATGTTTAATCCGAGAGAATTTAAGTATTGTTACCTCTGCATTGTGAACCAGAGGCATACAGAGTGATACTGCTGACAGTTTTCTGACCACTCTACCAACAGATTCGACATTTTTAGGTTCAATTTTCGACCACTCATTGAGCAAGTTCATCTGAGAGGGAAATACATAATACATCTTGATCTCGTGTTTGAGTCTTTGAATTTTCGCTCGTTTTTCTGCTATGAAGCCTCTCATGAGAGAAATCCTTGCCCATCCGTTAAACAATGTTCTCTGCATCATGTATTTAGCTAGTCTGTTATTTCTATAGCATATAGTAACACTTGGAATCTAAGTGAAGCAAACTTTGACAAACCTGAGCAACTCTCTTGACAGCAGCCATGGACGCCTCTCTTCTAGCATTGGCAAACCTCCACTGCAACAACCGGTTATATGCCACACGGAACCGATGATACTCCTCCTCTAATACAGGCGAAACTTTCTTCTGCCTGCTGAAGTACTTCAACACCCCAGCCACTCCACTTTCCCCCTCCCTTTTTACCAACTTGTCGAAGCTAGCTGGAGATTTCGGCACTAGTGGTGCCACCTCCACTCGTGCTGGAGAAGAATTAGGCTTAGAACGGCCGGGTGACAACGCCCACGCCGACGGAGAAGTGGACGCGGATCGTGCTCTTCGTTTAACTTCTACCTTGTTTTCCACATTAGGTAAAAACCTAACAAACCCATCCGTGCTCGTGGGGCCGACGTCCTCCCCCTTCTTTCGTGTTTTCTTGGACGCGGTTTTCGGGCCCTTCTCAAGTTTGGAAGTTCGTAGTTTCGATTTTGCCGTTAGCGGTTCAGGAAGCGGG
>JAYMSM010000343.1:0-11582 GCA_036897885.1 Plantago crassifolia | reverse complement strand
CTCTATGACATATATATACTTTCAGTATGTAGCTCAATGGCTTTGCTGGACTCATATACTACCTCCGCCTAACACACCAAATCCATGTGGGATATATTTGTTAAACACTTTATTCTAATCAAGGTTTCCCTTTTTACAAGTTGTCGACTAAACATGTCTAAGGACTTAAAAGTACTACCAATGCTTCGCTAAGCTATATATATACATGTTAAATTTGTTCATTAAGTTACTTAGGGACTAACAATAAGTCATAACATCGTCCGGTTTTATGTAGTCAGTCTGAATGTTAAAAATTGCCCGTTTAAATGGCTTCAGGATCATCCTTTCATACATTAATCACCTGTGGAAAAGATTCCAGCTCATTTACTAACTGAACTACCTTTATGTAGATTAACGAATTTCGTTAGATTCTGTTTTACTTAACTTTTACAGATTAGATTCTCTAGTATCCATTTACGGTTAATGTTTGTAGTCAAAAGATGTAATCAACTTTTACTTTGTAGAGTTTGAAAAGGTGTTTACTTTCACACTAACGAACCTACAAGAGTGGCAATTTTGCTTTAAAAGTCTTTTGAATCACATGCCTGCCGCTGCCAAGTCATATGATGTCTTTTACAAACAAGAGATTTTCAACTCACATGTTAGTCCATGTTTCAGTCTGTGTACCTTGCTAGCTAGCTAGCTAGTTCTTCATGCTCAAAGCACCATAATAATCCTAGTTGTAACAACTTTTGTGTCCATTATTGCAATCGGATACTATTACATTTACAACCTAGCTTGCTAGTAATGCCCCTTTTGCCACTTTCCTTAGTTGCCAATATATGCTTGTTCCACTCCAAGTGCTGCATCCATGATCCACCCACACACAAATCCCACTTTCTAATGTTTCCTAAAAGTTCATTCCTCTTATCATATAGTATACCTTTTAGCACATATGCCCTAATACATGTGTGAGTTTCACAAATTATATCCAATCCTCGATGCACTATTTGTTCATGGATGTAAAGTTAACCTAGTCAATCGCCAAATATGCAGGTGAATTCGAACCAATGGCTAGACATGACGCACATATGGGGCGCGAATTGGGTGATCATTGCAGGACCTCTACACGGACCATTCTCCGTTAAGCTCACGACTCTATCGAATGGAAGAACGGCTACATATGAGCAAGATGGGAAGGCATGAATGATCAACGAATATTGAGCATCTCTAACTCATCTCTCTCACTCATCAAGTCCCAGAGCACTAAATCCTAGTGATTCAAATCTCGCCGCCTACCTCCTACCTTCACGAAATCCGATCACCGGCCACCGAAGGTTGTCCATCCATCCGCCTCCGAATAAGCTAGCCGACCTCACTGAAGGCCAGCTACTCGCCGGATAGACAGACCACCAATCCACCTTAATACCTAAGGATAAGCTGACTCACATAATCTCTCAAGCTCTCTGTCTTTTTACTTATTTTTACTCAATTCGTATATTAACTTGAGCGTCGGAGTCCCTTCGGTCGGCACCACACCGGTGTCTCCTTGGTACCTCACGTCTCTAGATTTGTTGCTTGTTGCCTCGCAGGTCGCTGGTTCTCCCCAATTCGTACAAGTTCGTAATTGTAGATTTCTGAGCGTCTACAATTTGGCGCCGTCTGTGGGAAACCGGCTATCAAAACAGGCAATTTAGTCTCAAAGCATGACTCACCAAGAAGACATTCTCGAAGAACCCGTGGTGGAGGAGATGGACGTGGCTGCTCAACTCAGAGCCTTGCATGCCCAGATGAAGGACAATGCACAGAGGATTCAACACCTAGAGGGTGAAAATCGCAGTGTCCATGAAGAGAACTTAGCCTTGAAGCGCCAGTTGGATACTTTTGTCCAACATGGTCTTTCTGTGGCGAATTCTCAGCTGGAGACTCCTACCCCTGGGACGATTTCCTCTCATCGTCAAGATCCTGAGTCAAGCACGGGCAACGTAAGGCATGTCCCGATTGAGGCACGCAGGATAAACTTTGAGGATTCGGAGGGGGTGACTCCCGTGACTCCAAACCCTCAAGGTGCGACCGACTCACTCAGAATCGCACCACAACATGTGCCGATCACGACACCCAGAAGGGTATCCTTTGAAGAACCCAATCCAACAGTGCACATTGGGCAGCCATCACACCAATACCATTCAGATGTAAGTCAGATGAATCATGCACTAACCCTTAATGCAGGAACTGGTAGCATCAATGACGAGCTGGCTTCCAAAGTGTCCACCTTGGAAGAGATTGTCCAAAGGATTCCAGGCGTGCCAGCACCTATCAAGAAGACTCTACCTAATAGCTTTGCTGATTCGCCCTTCGTGGATGCTATCGCCTTGGTGGAAATGCCCCACAAATTCAGCTTCCCGAAGATGAAGCTCTATGACGGGACGACCGATCCAGATGATCATGTTTCTCAGTACAAGCAACGTATGTTCACCATCGCCGTCCCGAGAGACCTACGCGAAGCTTGCATGTGCAAAGGGTTTGGCTCCAGCCTGGTAGGTCCAGCACTTCAATGGTACACCAGTCTCCCTAATAATTATATTTCTTCATTTGCTCAATTAGTCGACTGCTTTGTGGAGCAATTCGCAAGTAGTCGCAAACTTTTGAAACTGTCGGACGACCTATATAGCGTCCGGCAAAGACCTAACGAGTCTCTCAGGGATTACGTCGGAAGATTCAACAAGGAGAAGGTGTCAATTCCAAATTGCAACAAGGACACCGCTGTGAATGCATTCCGGAAAGGGCTGCCCCCAAACTCTGGACTATACAAGGAGTTGACCATGTATCCTTGCCGAACCATGGAAGATGTGTTGGCTAAGGCTTGGGCGCAAATCAAATGGGAGGAAGATGACGCAAATAAAGGCTACCTCCCGAGTCAGAGTGACCGACGAGAGCCGAGGCCAGACAGACGAATTGAGCGGAGGACACCCGACTACCGGTCTAGACCTTACCCAAATGATAGAAGGCGTGGACCACTTGGCAATCCAAGTCGACCAGGTGCCCAACCTAGGAGGTCAGACACCCGACCACCACCTCCAGACTACACCCTCAATGTTGAGCCAGATGAGTGTGTGGCAATACTGAAAGGTTTGGGAGACAAGGTCCGTTGGCCTGGAAAACTCAGAACACCAGCTGATCAAAGGGATTCCAACAAGTGGTGTGAGTTCCACGGAGACCACGGGCACACAACAGCAGAATGCATCGCCTTGAGGCTTGAGGTAGCTGAACTCCTAAAGAGAGGACACCTGACAGAATTCCTCTCCGATAAAGGTAAGAAGACCCTTGCCAACCGGAAGGGTGCTGATCCACCTGAGCCCCCTCCAACCAGCAGAGTAATCGATGTGATCACTGGGGGATCAGAGATCAGTGGCGTCTCGTACTCCGCTGCCAAGCGCCACAGTAGGCAAACGGTAAGGTCAGAGCCCAATGCTCACAGAGTAAGTGACACCTCCTCGCCTGAGGTTATTATTAGTTTCTCGGATTCTGAATCCAAACAATTGGTTAGTCCTCATGATGATGCTTTAGTCATTTCAGTTCTTATTGCAAACTGTCTTACGAAGAGAGTTCTCATTGATAATGGGAGCTCTGCTAATATCATTTTTCTAGATGCTTTGACAGCTATGGGTATTGAGGAATCGGCCATCCTCCGCCAACCCACCACTCTTTATGGCTTCAGTGGAGAAAGGAAATATACCGTTGGGAGTGTTACCCTTCCTGTATATGCAGAAGGAGTCAACCTACCAACCAAGTTCTTGATCGTAGATAGCCCCTCGAGTTACAATGTCATTCTTGGCAGACCATGGATTCATGAGATGAAAGCTGTGCCTTCAACATATCACCAAGTCATTCGTTTCCCAACTAAGTGGGGAGTGAAGGAAATTGTCGGCCAGCAGCGAGATTCAAGAGCATGCTACATGCAGACAATGAAGCCAAAGCCCTCTGAGTTATAGCAATTACAGAAAAGCAGCCCTGTGACGGATCCGGACCAACCAGACATGGAGGAGCTTGATGAAGTCCAAATTCACCCAGATCATCCAGACCACAAAGTTCAGATCGGAGCAAGACTAAAAACAGAGCTAAGGGAACAACTTATATCATTTCTTAGTACCAATCATGATTGTTTTGCTTGGTCACATGCAGATATGACAGGAGTGGATCCGGAAGTCGTCACCCACCGGCTGCAGGTTGACCCAGACCATCCACCAGTTAGGCAAAAAAGGAGAAAGTTTGCACCAGAACGTAATAAGGTAGTCAATGAGGAGGTTCAAAAGTTACTAGACGCTGGCTCCATCCGCGAGGTGCACTACCCAGATTGGTTGGCCAACGTGGTAGTAGTGAGAAAGAAGAACGGCAAGTGGAGGGTCTGTATTGATTTCACAGATCTCAACAAGGCGTGCCCGAAGGACTCCTTTCCACTTCCCCATATAGACATGCTAGTAGACGCCACGGCCGGCCACGAGCTCTTGAGTTTTATGGATGCTTTCTCAGGATACAACCAAATTCTGATGCACCCAGATGATCAAGAGAAGACTTCATTCATCACAGAAAGGGGGACATTTTGCTACAAAGTCATGCCATTCGGACTCAAGAATGCAGGAGCTACCTACCAGCGCCTAGTCAACCGAATGTTTTCTGGCATGCTGGGGGACACCATGGAAGTGTATATTGACGACATGCTAGTCAAGTCCCTAGTAGCTGAACATCACCTTGAACACCTCCGGCAAGCTTTCACAGTCCTCCGAAAATACAACATGAAGCTGAACCCGACCAAGTGCTCCTTCGGAGTCTCCTCTGGGAAGTTCCTTGGCTACTTAGTCACACAACGAGGTATTGAGGCTAACCCTGATCAAATTCGTTCTATTTCTAACATCCCCTCCCCGAAGTGTGTTAAAGATGTGCAGAGGCTGACTGGGAGGCTAGCCGCCCTCAGTAGGTTCATACCAAAATCTTCTGAAAAGTGTCGTCCATTCTTCGACACTTTAAGGAAGAGCCAAGATTTCAAGTGGACAGATGAGTGTGAAAACGCCTTGCAGCAGATCAAGAAGTACCTTACCACAGCACCAGTCCTTTCTAAGCCTAAGGATGGGGAAACTTTGCTAATTTACCTAGCCGTCTCAGAGACGGCGACTAGTGGAGTATTAGTCCGAGAGCAAGCTGGGAGCCAACTCCCAGTATACTATGTGAGCAAATCACTCCTAGGCGCAGAGACAAGATACAGCCAGCTTGAGAAGCTAGCTCTTGCACTGGTCACCGCCGCAAGGAAGCTACGACCCTACTTCCAGTGTCACCCGATCACTGTCCTTACTAGCTTCCCTCTCAGAAATGTCTTGCACAAGCCAGAACTCTCTGGTAGACTCGCCAAATGGACCATGGAGCTTAGCGAGTATGATGTCTCCTTCCAACCTCGCACAGCCATCAAGTCCCAAGCATTGGCTGACTTCATCGCCGACTTCACCCCAGCCGAGTTGTCCCAAGCAGAAAAAGAATTATGTTGTTTGCAGGAGAAACACAATTTGCAATGGAAATTGTCAGTAGATGGATCTAGCAATGTCAAGGGAACAGGGCTCGGAATAGTACTCACCTCGCCAGAAGGAGACACAATCCAACGAGCCATCCGTTGTGGATTCAAAGCAACAAACAATGAATCTGAATACGAGGCACTCATAGCCGGGCTAAGCCTAGCTCGCGACATGGGCATCACCAACCTTCAGGTACAATCTGATTCACAATTAGTGGTTAACCAACTGCAGGGATCCTACCAGACAAAGGACTCGAAGATGGCTGCCTACCTGAAGGTGGCAAAGGAATTGCAAGCTGCCTTCCAGAATTTTTCTATCTCACAGGTACCAAGAATGGAGAACAGCCACGCGGATGCGCTGGCCAACTTAGGCGCAGCAATCCAAGTCACTACTCCAATTACAATTCCGCTGGTATACATACAATGGCCAGCAACCTGGAAAGGGGAGCCAGGCGACCAGACTATAGCCGAAGTCTCAACCGAATCAAGCTGGATGACCCCTATAGCATCCTATCTGGCAGATGGATGTCTCCCTGAGGATAGGAATGAGGCCAGGAAGATAAAAGCTAGGGCCGCTCGATTCACCATCTATAATGACCGACTCTACAAGAGATCCTTTTCAGGACCTCTACTCAGGTGTGTAACTCCAAATGAAGTTAAATATATACTAACTGAATTGCATGAAGGGGAGTGTGGGAATCATTCTGGAGCCAGGAGTCTGGCAAACAGAGCACTCACAGCTGGGTACTACTGGCCAACCATGAAGGCCGACTCAGTAGAATTTGTGAAGAAATGTGATCCATGTCAAAGGTTCGCTCAGACCAGCCATCTTCCAGCTGAGAAATTACATTCATCCATCTCTCCGTGGCCATTTATGAAATGGGGGATGGACATTGTTGGGAAGCTGCCAACCGCACCCGGACAGAAGGTGTTCATGCTAGCAGTGACAGACTACTTCACCAAGTGGGTGGAGGCAGAAGCCTTCAAACAAGTTCGTGACCGAGAGGTAATAAACTTTATATGGAGAAATGTGATTTGCAGGTATGGGGTTCCTTGTGAAATAGTGACAGACAATGGCTCTCAATTCATAAGCCGTGATTTCCAAGATTTTTGTAAGGAGTGGGGGATCAAACTCACATTCTCCACTCCTCGCTACCCTCAAGCCAACGGCCAGGCTGAGTCAACAAATAAAACCATCATGAGCAGCATGAAAAAAAGATTGAAACAAGCTAAAGGCGCTTGGGTAGATGAACTACCAGCAGTTCTCTGGAGCTATCGGACTACTCCGCGGACTCCAACTGGGGAAACGCCATTCAGCATGGCATATGGTACAGAAGCTGTGTTACCTGTGGAAGCAAGCCTCCCAACCGCAAGATATGAAATGGCTAATGAAGATAGCAACAATAAAGAGCTAGAACACAGCTTGGACCTGATTGATGAACTCAGAGAGCGTGCCATGGTCCGAAATGCAGCCTACCAGCGTAAGGCAGCCGAACACTTCAACAAACATGCACGCATTCGGACCTTCAAGCTAGGCGACTGGGTTCTACGAAAGGTGTTCCAGAACACTAAGGAAGCAGGAGCTGGTAAACTCGGACCTAATTGGGAAGGACCCTACGAAATAGTCAAAGTGGTAGGCAATGGAGCATATAAGTTACAAACAAAAGAAGGACGCCGAGTAGCCAACAGCTGGAACGCAATCCACCTCAAGAGGTATTACTTTTGAAATTTATGTATCTACCACTTCAAATCTTAAGGCCAATTACTCTCTATATAACACCGATCTGACTAGGAGGCAAGCCGGTAATCTAACCCGGCTGGCAGGTCGGTTAAAATGCCTCCCCCCAAGGGGGGTTTCAAATCTTTACAGGCCTCCCGTCTAAGCAAACAATCAGCTTGGACCAGTGTTCAACCGGACAAACACCACTAATTGGCCAATCAGGCCCAACATGAGATATGTCTATCTGACTCCGAGAAACTCACTTAGTCAGACAACATAATGGATTGGAATCAGAGCACCTGGCAATCCTCCACGGAGCCACACCATCCGTATTACCAGGTATGGTTCGACACCATCCTTTGAGATTAACTTCTCCCCAGAACACCGATCTGACAGGGGGCAAGCCGGTTATCTAACCCGGCAGCAGGTCGGTTAAAAATGCCCCCCCTTCGGGGGGTTCCAAATTTTTTACAGATGACCATATGAGCAAGCTGTCCGACAAGAGTCACCACACGACTACGAAGAATGTGGGGCTCAAAACCTAAATGAGCAAGATGACTGCCAAGACTTGCACTTGGACTATCCAACCAGTCCTGCCATGGAGCCAAACTATCCATGTTACAAGCAACCACCAGGTACTACACTTGCTCTCATCTGAGATTAAATTCTCCCAAGAACACCGATCTGACAGGGGGCAAGCCGGTTATCTAACCCGGCAGCAGATCGGTTAAAAATGCCCCCCCTCGGGGGGTCCAAACATTTCTTCGGTACAGGTAACTATTCAAAGCCAAGGCTTTATAGTCAGCTGCCTCCGAGCTAGCTAGCCAACTCCGAGCTAGCTACATTTCTCAACTTAGTCTGTCCAGCATGGTAGCATCCAACTCCACTACAAAGCATCACATATGCTAGCTCTACTGGCTGGACATCTATTATGTTTGTCTCATCTAGCCTAAGTCAAATTGACAGTGAAAACTCTTTGGCTTAGACTAGCTGAGCCGATCAAAATTGATGATCAATCCACAATAAGAGATTGGTCACCAAGAATTACCAGGGCAATGCTAATTCACTAGCAGCTTGCTCCCAGCTAGACGAAAGACAAACTAGCTCAGCTGGTTACAAGTACGGATTAACGATCTCCCATCTAGGCGGAAGACATCAATTCTTTATGGAAGTTGAACTCTACATCAGTTCAAGCACTACTCCTGCGGACTAGCACTTAAACTGGGGGATAAACCAACAGATGAGTCCAGAATGTCTTGCTAATCGACTAGTAGGTTAGTAAGATATATGCTTTCGATTCAAGCTACAAATTCGTAATATGCATGATCTATTATACACCAAAATTGCAGTAGTTTCACATTAATTTGATAAGTTGTGTTACACTGGTTTTACATTGAATATTTCGTGTTACGCTGATTTTGCATTAGATATTCCATGACTTTTACGAAGTTGTTCACCTATCATACTTTCAAATTATGCTAATATATGCCTACGAGGCCAACTCACAACTCATATGAGATACATAGCTTACATGCCTAGGTGATTGTAAAGCTTCAGACCTAGGTCTGACATACAATATAAATCCTAAGGCGACAAAATAAATCTCCAAAATATACGGAGTCCTAGCTACAAGCCAACGCGAATACATGAAAGCCTAACCCGACATGATGGCCACAATAGCACAACACTACCAACACAACAAGCCGATTAATGTCGCTCACAAAAGAAGGTCAGCCTCGACTCTAAGTAGTCTACAGTACAATCAAGAAGTAAAATCAGGCGCATGATGCTTAGCCATCACGAATAGCCGTCTCCACTTCAACTTCACCTTGAGGTCCTCCAAGTCCTGACTCATCTCAGCTGATTTCATTTGGGACATGGCCAACTCCTCTTTCATCTTGGTCGTCTCTTGGTGGCTCTCAGCTAGCTCCATTTGGGACTTGGCCAACTCCTCTTTCATCTCAACCGTCTCTTTGTGGCTCACAGCTTTCATTTGGGACCTAGCTAACTCTTCCTTTTTCTTAAGCCGACTCCGCCTGGCTCTCAGCTAACTCTTTTTTCGGCTTGGTCATCTCCACTTTGGCCAAGGATGCTTCATTTTTCAATTTAGCTACTTCAGTCATAGCCTTATAACATTCCCATCTGAAGTCCTCACCCTCACATCCTGCTTCACCCTCACATCCAGCTGACCTCTCATACACAATTAACTCACTCATTTCTAAATGCCTTGTATGAGCAAAAATCCAACTAGCTGCTCCAATACAAAAAGAGAAATTAGTTCGACATTTCAATATCGATTTCGAATTTACAACATATCAAGCAACGACATCAAGTTGTGACTCTTATATATTTTTGATTGTTTGCTCCGACATGCTTATTTGTACCAAATAGCATAAGGAATTAGCAATTAAATCAAGCATCGTTCTAACATTGGAGTCTTCCCACAACTCCACACTTTTGAAGCTCCAATCAACACTTGAACAACAATGGTTATATGTACATACAAAATACAAAATCTGAAAAGACAAATCTGAAACTTCATACAGTTTCTCTGACATTAGAGTTTCGCTGGAATTTCACTGCATTTTGCACAATAACCAAATTATGAAACAAGAGCACGACTGCTCCAGAAATTTGCATATAACACAGCAAATGAAACGAATTCCAACAGCATAATATACTGACATTTTGAGAAAGTAAAGCCATGAAGAAGCATACTAGAAGGTTTGAATACGACTCATGAAATTTGATATTTCTACAGTCCAGAAATTGCAGACAAGCAGACAACTGGATAAAAACTGCACAAGTTTGCATATTATAAGGACAAAATAGCAAGTTACAGTCTTCGACATTTCGAATCAAATTACACGCGAAGAATTTCGGAACAGGTTTCATCAGTACAAGCCCAATTATGTTCCGAAACATCAGTCTATCTCAGATGGAAAATAGAAATTCATGAATTTTAAATATTTTCCGATCTATATCAGTACAGTATGAACCATTCCAACATCTGGAATCTTTTAAAAAAAAATTCTAAACCAAAATGACAATCTCAGTCCAATCTACATCAGTATTTTCTACTCAATACAAAAAGTTGTATGAATCCCCCGTCTCACTTCGAATCTAATCCGAGCCAGCAAGGCTCATATCCAACACCGAAGATCCAAATATCGAAGAACAAAGCTTACCTCGAGAAGGAAGCTTTGGAGAATTTGGCCTTCACTATTTGGCCTTCTCAGCTCTACTCCGCCAATCTTGCCGCGAGCTCACCGGAATTGTTCAAACAGGCAACCAGCGGCCTCCTCTCCGTCCGAACCCACTTCGCGCACAGGCAAGCTTAACGGAGTCTGCCCAACCACCACGCGGCTCACTTGCACTCTCGACAGCTTCGAGCTCCCAGCTCCACTCCGGTCGCGAAACCAGATCCACCCACCGTCGACTCCGAGCTCACTGCTCAGCTCGCGTGCCGCCAGCACCACCGGAATTCTGAGATCCGGACTTCTGAACAGGTCTGGCCCAGATCTGGCCTCTTCTCGGCTCCCACGCAAGTCGTCTTGGCCTCCGCTCGTCCTGAGCTAGGGTGAGCAGCAGGCAGCTATCTCGGTGCCTTGAAGGAGGAACTCAGAAGATGTGAGTAGGTGGTTGCAAATGGCGTGAATAAGCAAAATCTCAAAGCCTTGGCGTTAAGTGAAGAACAGAAGAAGGAAGCAAGTATACTAACTGTGAAGAAAGCAAATAAATGAAATAAGTGTGTAATTTTCTCCTCTCCCATTTTTAGAAGGCCAACTCATGTAATGGGCCAAGCTCAAGTACAATTCACTAAAGAAGCTTGCTGGGCCAACCGACTCGAGCCCGTTAAGCTGTTGGACTGCACGAGCTGGCAGCCTGCGTGCCGTTCAGTCCCAGCCAAATTGGCCACCTCCGAGTTGGACAACCTCCTCCTTGGAGAAATTGGCCATCTCCCAACTAGCCAAATGTGTTGTTAAAAAAAATTTGGTTACCTCCCAGCTAGCATTAACCAATTTGTCATCTCCCAGCTAGCCAACCATGTTGTTAAAAAATTGGTTGCCTCCCAGCTAGCATTAACCAATTTGTCATCTCCCAGCTAGCCAACCATGTTGTTAAAAAATTGGTTGCCTCCCAGCTAGCATTAACAAATTTGTCATCTCCCAGCTAGCCAACCATGTTGTTAAAAAATTGGTTGCCTCCCAGCTAGCATTAACAAATTTGTCATCTCCCAGCTAGCCAACCATGTTGTTAAAAAATTGGTTGCCTCCCAGCTAGCATTAACAAATTTGTCATCTCCCAGCTAGCCAACCATGT
>JAYMSM010000342.1:0-11599 GCA_036897885.1 Plantago crassifolia | reverse complement strand
TGTAGTCATCAGATAACTAACATGTAGAGTAGTTGTGGTTGTCGATTTCATCATTCTTATGATATTCTTACAATGCGGAATTGTCGGCTTATGTATAGCATGTTAATTGTTTGAAATGGTACTATGAGCAGAGATGGAGTGTACTTGTTCATTGGGTTAATAGAACGTATGAACTGTACCTATTCTTATAGTATTTATATTCCTGAGAGAAATTGTAGTCGTTAGATAACTATACATGTAGAGTAGTTGTGGTTGCATAATACTAATACCGGAGCTCTCCATTATGCTGTGGTAGAGGTTGGGTGGGCATATTGTAATTGTACACTATCCTCGCTCTTGCATGGTCTTTAAAAAGGGTGTGTTTAACCTCAAATCTTATCAAATCAGCGGTTGAACAACTTTACTATTAAACAAAACCATTCCCTTTGTGTCAAATGGTTGTCTAATTGGCTATATCTTTTCCCCAGCCTTCTGAACGTGTCAGCATGTACTCTTAGTCAAATACTAAGAGCTTCCTCTAGATTATCTAAGGCAAAGTTTCATGTTTCAGATATATTTTCCACGAAACATAACATGCTTCAGACACTAGTGATACCTGTAGATTCGATGTGCATGGAGGGCTGGATACCAAGACTCAACATAGGATCTCTGGAGTCTGGTATTCATAGCATGTAATCACGTATCACTATTTCAAGTTTAATCAATTGTTTCTTTTTGTATATCTGAACCTTCTGCTTCTTGCCGATTACATCAGCCGACTCCGGCTCTTCTTTTAGACCTTCACTAACTATCCAATGCGTCTCAAGTGCTTAGTTCCAACTTCACGCTGGTATAAATTTGTATGAAATGTTACAGTTGCGATCATAGTGAATTAATTTTTTTTTTTTTACTACATAGTGCTCTCTATCTATCATTTGTTCAACTGCGAGAATGCATATCCAGATTTCTCACGAGTATCATTGCATAATGGATGCAATTCATGAAATTTCATTTGTACAGTGCTTACTTAAAGATAATTAGTATCTTTGTATGGTGTTTAGTTTTGTTTCCTTACGTTCGTTCGTTGTACATTTCAAACATGGAGTTCACTACCGGTGTGGTTATGATATTACCTATTCTCATCTGTTGCAGATCCATGGCGTAAGTCATTGTGCGTTTTTACAAATGAACCCAACATATTGGACTCTTGCTTTCGACTCTTTCAAACAGTTCATGCAAACTTTACTTGATAAACCTAAAACTAAAAGCGCACCCGTGGAGCTTGGTGCAGTTATTATAGCAACAAGACAGTGTTTAGAGAGCATACGGTACGATAGCATGTAGTGTCTCTTCTTATATTTGTCTTTCCTCGTGGTTCTTCTGGTCTTCTACCCTTAATGCACAGAAACACACACACACACATCAAAAAAAAAAAAAACTGGTTCCTTTTATCGAGGGAATGCTTGCTGCTCTTTGCTAGTGCCTTTCCCTTTCTTGCTTTATCATGCTCTTGTTTAGAGTTAGGGTGGTTGCCTTTCGGGATGGTTTGTTTTTAATTATGCAGTGCATCCTATGTTGCCATCCTTTAGTTCTTGGCAATGACATTTGGTGCGTTCTTGCTTTTTGTTCTTTCCCTAGGCTCCTTTTCGGACGATACCAAACAGCTGCTTCACTTTCAGAGGATGAGCAGCTTTTAAATTTCCTTCTTCAAGTGGTTGCAAGTTTCCAGGGAGAGTTTATCTATGGTTTAGGCTTAAGTAACAACAGCAAACTTTCTGGTTTAAACAGTGTAAAGGAAGTCCTCAAGGTTTCATTTGTCATGATCGGTGAAGTTTATTCACGAGTTGGCTCCTCTTTACCTGTTCCGATTTGGAAGTTGACAACTGAGGTATGTGGATGATAAAATTCCTACGATGTGCTTGCAGAATTATCTTAAAGCACTTGGAGATTTTCCATTTTTCTGACCGGGCATATACTCGTGCTTATGGCAGAACTACTATTTATTACTGAAAGATGTACTTGATATTTGTGTTCCCTCTGGTTGTATTTGCTACTAAGTAAACGCGGTTTCGACTTTTTCACATGGCTTAAGACTTGTACACACAAGCTTCATTTTTATTTACTACACATCAATATCTTCTTATTTCCATAATTTTCTGGGATAGGCTGTAACTTTTCTGTTATCATAATTTGTGCCTACCCTATATAGTTCTTCCTCAAAACAACAATATTTGTGGATACCATTGTTGATTTTTCTCTTGTTTCATTTCACTTAGGTCCTCAGAAAGACTCTAGATCTTTTTACATCTAAGAACCTTCTGGTGGAGGATGATTGTGGAGCAACGTAAGGCCTTTTACTTTTGAATAAAGTCCTTTATTTGTGTAAAATTAGTCTGGGAATCATGTGGTAACCATCCACAGGTTTTATATTGAGCTTCTCAACTGTTTACACTTGATCCTAGCACTGCCCAGAAGAGACCTGGCTGGCCATGTAAGTAACGGTGTATCATACAATTTCACTTTGAAATGTTACAAGTTAGTATTTGTTTCAGCATCCTCATCTGTTCATTGTTGTTCCTTTTACTCCTTAGGTTTCTGGTTTTGCAGCAGCACTGAGGAATTTTTTCCGTTATGGCCTTACAAATAAATCCTTTGTTGTCAATAAAGTGATCGATCGTAAAGAAGCAGTTGGTTCAACAAGCCAACAGGTTGAAAGGTCAAGTAAATCAAGAAATGGTCCATATAGGCCTCCACACTTGCGAAAAAAACCAGCAGAAAATATGCAGCATAAAGATGAGAATTCCCTTGTTTCTTCTGAAGATGCATCAACTTCGGCGTATCTTGCATCATCGGACTCAGATACTAGTGATAGTGAAAGAGCTGGGCCAGATTATTACTGTAACCGTCTTGCAAAGGCAAGGTTAGCTGCAATTATATGTATTCAGGTATCTTCATTTCTTGTTATGGCTTGTTTCCTATTCATGTGCACTTGGTTTTCAATAGTGTGGGCAGGTATTTGGTGTTTGGAACTTTTGGTGTGTGTAGTTGTCCATAATAAGTCATGTGCCTTTTGGAGTAAATTATGTGACGTGTTTGCCCCTTGAGTAATAGTACCCTAGGATTATGAATGCAGTAAGATAACTGGAATAAAGAACTGCCTCAGTGGATGGGTCTTAGTCATAGTTTAGAAAGTGAATGGGGTACTTAGTTGTCAAGAGATGGACTGCCTCTGAGAATTAAAACATTTGACTGTAGGATTTTCTTTCTGAAGAAACTCTATCTTTCTTGACACGCATTCTCTTATTCTGTAAGGACCTATGCCGAGCAGATCCGAAGTTATTCAGTGCTCAGTGGACACTGCTTTTGCCGTCCAGTGATGTGCTGCAGCATAGGTGAATCGTTCTGCTTTATCATATTGTGTTTGCAAGTTATCATTTCCATTATTGTAAGTTAAGGTATGATATCCATTTATTTTCTCTGACAATTTATGTTATGTATGTTGTTTTCAGGCCGTATGAGACTACTCTGATGAGTTGCTTTCTCTTTGATCCAAACTTGAAGGTGTCTTTTCTATCCTTGCACTTATTATATCTTGTTGGATCTCTATAATGTAGCTGTACTGGTCATAAGGCCATCAGGCATCAAAAAGGGTTTTGCCAGAATTGTCGATAATTGCTCTGACCCTACACGGATCCTTATGGTAGAAAATTTTGTTGCCAAGGTACGAGTCGCAGCTGGTACAACTGTTATGTCAATGTTGGATGGGCCTGCATCAGTATCCCTTCAGGTTGCAGAGTTTAAGGGAGGCACAAAATGTGGATCTTTTACATCACTTTCTAGTTCCCTGGGGCACATTTTAATGCAGCTACATGCAGGTATTGGAATACTGCGTGTCATGTCTTGCTTATATCTTTCCAAGTTTTTCTTTGAATTCTTTATTGAAAATTAACCTTTTTGAATTTCTAATATAGCTACCATGTGATGACGATTCATTTCTATTGCATAGGTACTTTACACTTGATCAAACACGAGAGCCACAGTAGGTTGCTGGCGTTATCATTCAAGATCCTAATGCTTTTAACATCATCAACGCCGTAAGTGGATTTAGTTAAACATCAAAAAGAGATTTGATTATCATATCCTGATATGTTATCATAGTTTGTTGAGTGTGTGATAAATGCAATGAGTTAATTATTGGTATCTCCTGGGGTGGTTACATGCTGTCAGATATCTAGCAATTTATGAGCGATAGTATCATCAAGATGCCCCAATCTGACCCTGCTCTTGAATATACCGACATTCTTATGACTACATGGCTGCCATACATCATTCACTGAAACTGATGTGACTGGATCACACAACTTGGAATGCAAGGTGTAAATACGCATAATAAGTCTTATAATCAAATATAGTATTTGATTTCCTTGGAAGGAAATGACACAAGGTGCTTTAAACACTTCTACTGTTTTGGGTCTATACCTCAAGACTTAGTGTTTTTGTACTTAGTGGTTCTTTGCTATAACAAGGAGCCCTGGGGCACAATTTCATTATTCTACAGCTGTGTCCTGCCACTGTTATTGATATTGAGTATATTAACAAGATATGTTAACATGAAGAAATGATGAAACATAGGAAATTTGGGATCAGTGGAGCTCTGTGGAAGAACAGTCAGTCTAATGCTGATTTGTGATTTCTAAGTTCTTGAAAAGTAAATTCATGACTCACTGTAGGAAAATACTAAAAACACTAATTTGAGTGTTTATATTTGTAATTTTTTTGGAAAAGAATATTATTTGTGATTGCATAATTAAAATTATATTTACCGTCTAATCTTAAATTCTCTCACCTTCAGTACTTCTGGGCAAGTGATGTAATTCAATCATAAATTATGTTTCTGAAGATATCACAGTACATGAAGCTTTTTAGATCTGTATTGACTGCATTTGTTTTCTACGTAGATATTCGAGAATGCCAAAGGAGTTACTCCCGATGGTTATCTCTTCAATTACATCAAAAATCGAGGAGGGCTTTACATTTCACAGCGACCGGAGTAGCTTGCTGGTTAGTCTCAAGATTTCGCATATGTTGTTTAGACTTTAGAGTTAGACTTCCACTGGCTGTCTTTTATACTTTTGGGAGGTTTATTACTTGTCTTTACATATGCCCTGCACTCTTCTACTATGTATTTGAGTTGTTTTGGAAACATGTTCTACCTACAGGTTCACGAGAAGTAGGGAAGATATCAGTAAATCATTTTCATGTAATTAATAAGACACATGGTTCTGCACTTTCAGAGTATCAAATGACTAATGATCAACCAGATTATGTACATAAAAGATGATACTGTTACCCAATTTCTGCATCAGATGTAGTTCTAAAGCATTCATCTTTTGTATGGCCAAAAATTGGCTCAAAATTCACAGCTGAGATCCCTGTTTCCTGCTGCAAGCTCTTCTTCCATATTCTAGTTTATGGCAAGAACATTATTCTACAGCTTATCAATACTATACATTTTTTGTTTCTAACATTTACACATCCCCTGGGTTGTTTTATTCTGAACCTTATGAAGATGTGAGGATGCAGAAAATTTACTTTGGACGCACACATGTTTTTGCAATTGTTCGTTCAATATCAGTGTATCTTATTTTGAAATGGATATGAAAGCTTATATTATAGTCCGGGCTACCATCGCAGGTGGTTGCACTGAATTGTTTGGCCATAGCTTTCTCAGTGTCTCCTCCGTCAGCACTTGTCAATGATATGCTTCTGGCAGAACTATCTGCAGGTTTGTAATTTGTCATAAACAGCCAGTTTCTGATCTGATGTAAATGCTACAACTACTTCAGGAATATTAAATTTCACATCTCTTAGTTCCTTGCTTGTGTTTGTGGTGTTATGGTGTATTGGGGTTTGAATTAACAATTGCTGTTATTGGGGGATAATATAAATATATAATCCTTCTTCGAACTCATATGGGCTGCGGGAATTATATTTTAAAAGGGTTCTGTGAAGGCGGAGTTGTTGGAAACATTTTTTCGTCCTTAATATGATATTATGATCTGAGCGTTGTGGTTCAAAGTTTAATGAGTAATATGGTTTGACAGGATCTCTTGAAGGTCAACAGAAATCTGGTGTGTTATATACCTTATTTCGGTTTTCCGAAATATCAAGCCCATCAACAAGCTTAGAGGCATTTCAGGTATCAAATTATTTATTAAGAAAGATTCTGGTTCCATATTTAGAGCTCATCATGCTCATCTGTAGGCTTCCCATTTCCCTGAGAGTGAAATATATCTGTTGTTACCCTGTCATTGTCAAATATAAAGTTTGCCCATATTCTTTTCTAGCTAGGGATGGGGAGTGGGTTTTTTTGGGGGGGTTGTCACTCCCCCTAATTTTACTGTAAAGTCTGTAATTATATTGCATATGAATATGAAGACGCCCTCTCTTGTCTATTTTCAAATTCTTTTTGAAATAGCTGTTCAAATCACTGAATGAAAAGATATATAACTTTTGTTCCAATGACTAAAATTAAGTTTAGCCTGCTAGTGGTTCTCTTTTCCGTCTATTTGCTCCCTTCCTCTTGGATTTGCTTCCATTTTCCTTGTTTAGTTTCACTTATCCTCTCCCTTGTTTTGTTAAGCTTTTCCCTATGCCCTTGCTTTTACACTATTTTCCTAAATCAAACCTGTCTTTCTCTCCAAATTGTTCATCCCCGGAGATTTCATCTTCATCACATCACATGCTTATAAAGTGGCATGAATGCTGCTGCAGACGCACTCTAAACAAGTGTTTTCAATATCTGCCCGTATCTCTTTTGTTTGATGTCCTCTCTGGATGTTCATTTTCATGTTTAAATTAGTTTGCTGCAGGCTCTCAAGGCTCTGGCACACAATTATCCAAATGTTGTGGATTTATGCTGGGAGAAGATCTCCTCCATTGTTCAAGGAGCTATAAGAATTTCATCAGATATTCCAGTGAGATCATGGAGGGATAATGCTGAACAAAATGCTACAGCAACCAAGGAGAGAGTCACGACAGCTGCGATCAAGGTGGCCCCTTTCACCATGACTTTATCTATGGATATCATGTGGTAGCCTTGTGAACATAATCGAGGATGTTCCTAGTGTTTGTGGCTTCATTTACAAATCGCTTTTCAATCTGTAATTTCTAGACGTTGCACTTTCTTTATTTTCGTTCTGAAAATTGGATGTCGTGTCTCCATGTCAATCTGTATCTCTGAGCATGTCAGCTGCTGCACTAATCCTAGTGCACTTGCATCAATCTATTGATGAAGTGTGGAATTTTCATGTAATTCCCAAAATGGTACTCCCCCAGTTACTTGGTGGTGCTGCTACTGCCTACTGTTGATGGTTTTATGTTCTTACCATTTATTTGACAAGAATTTCTGCTTTATATTTTGTATCTGAATAGAATTTATATGTCAGTTAGTAACTATGTGAGTGTTGCATACTTGCATGTTGTATTTTATGTCAGGTAGTAACTATGTAAGTGTTGCATACTTGCATGTTGTGTTCTTCAATTTACTAGCTTGCATACATGTTAGAGATCAAGCATGCTCTCTGTTTCTAATGCTGCGGCAGGATTTATAATGTTGATTGCACTAGATATATATGCATGAAGAGGAACTTGTAGTTGTACAGATGTTGGATGAATGTCTTTGTGCTATCTCTTGTTTTCAAAGGAACTGAAGATAACTCAAATGATAAACTTCTGGATAGCCCATTTACATCAGATTATGTAAAAGAGAAGGCAATCTCATCGGCCCCATCATATAGCTTGGAAAATCATGCATCGACTAAGGATGAATCTAACTCATGTGTTTTGGCAAGTCAGCGCTGGCTTGAAGCAATGCTGAAGCATATTCCTGTAACAGTTAAACATTCTTCACCCATGGTAAGCTCAATCCAGACTGCTCATTCATGTCTATGAGGCTCTGCATGTTCAGAAAAGTGATTAGCAGTAATTTGGTTATTTTTCTGGTATCATATTAGACATTATACAGCAATGATTTCGCTGTATCTGTCAATATTTTATTATTCATACATAGAGCATAGAGAACACGGTGAACATCAATATATGATCCTTGTGATTTCAGACATGTATTATTTATTCTCTAGTGACAGATGTTGATTTATCGACATCTAGGTCGTAAAAGTACCCGATTCTTGTTGTCGATTATATATGATAAGAAAAAAAAAATTCTGAAAAACTTATATCTACTTTATGATTTTTTTTAATAGCCAAATTGCATTAGTACGCCTATATGATTTTTGCTAGATTTCGATGGGAGGCATTTGATTCAATTGCAACTAGAATCCAATTGGTATAGATATTTGTATAATAAATGGGTGATAGAATAAAATAGAAATGCGGGAAAAGGATTTTTCTCTACCCTTTTCTCGTGTCCAAAGAGTAAGTTCTTGACTGACCTGCAGAGGGGTTTTTTTTTGAGGGTAAGCAGAGAAAATTTGTTGAGTAAGCATAGTGCTGAGTTTGGATGGAAACCTCAATTTATTGGCTTTTGTTTTGATTTGAGTGTTAGAAAATTATTCCTAGAAGTCATCCCATATTTTGCGGTATGTTCTTTTACTTTAATGATAGCAGTAGTGACGGAGATGTAATTTATAAGTCATCCCATTTAAATGTGTCGAATTGTGTTTTCAGTTCAATTATTTCCTACTATTACTCATGGATTTTTCTCCTTTCCTCTTTTCTTCAGTCTTGTATGTGATGAAGGGCAGGGGATGAGAATCCTTGCAATTACTCTTTACTCTATCTGCATCAGTTTGTTCTAATTTCAGTTTGAATGAATAATGTTAAGTTAGTAAACACGTATATCATGTTTAATCGCTTGGCTTTCCTGTTCAAGGTTAGGGCAGCATCCATCACCTGTTTTGCTGGAATGACTTCTTCGGTGTTCGTTTTGCTCAAGGACAAACATGATTTTATTATAGGTTCTTGTGTAAGTATAACATTGCCTTAGACAGACTTCTTCCTTTTATAAAAAACACGAGAACAAATTACGATTTTATCCTCGCCAGATTGATGCTCTTAATGATGAAGTTCCTTCAGTGAGGTCAGCTGCTTGTCGTACCATTGGTGTAATTGCTTTTTTCCCACAAATATATCAGAGGTAAATTAACATTGCTAACTCTTGGTTATGTTGTTTATATATATAAGTATTGATATCGAATATTCTGAAACTTTTTTTCCCCTAGCAGCACAGACATACTTGAGAGGTTTATGAATGCCGCTGAGCGTAACACCCGTGACTCACTGATTTCAGTAAGATCTTTAGCCTCTCTCTTTCATCTGTGGTTCCAGTTATGCTTTATTCAAAACTACCCCAAAGAGCACTAGTGCTAGGCTCTGTCTTTGAAGTTCCAAGTGTGAAGTGTCTGACTAAGTAAATAAGAACTGTGGATTGATATGTGTCAGGTAAGAAAAGTTTGAGATAGTATGTGCTTGTTGTGCAATCCAACATGTACAAGCATCCAAGTATTGTTGTAGACTTCGTGAAAATCTGGGTATTCGCAAAATAAAATACTCATCATAGTCTCAGCACTATCCATCTATGTTACTTATATCATAACTTTACTGGAATGCCATATGAACAATGGTGGTTTTGAAACTAAAGAATATGTCACCAGCACAGGGAGCTACTGTTCCAATTTGTTCAACCTGTGTCAGTGTGGTCCTTATAAGACAGGCGGTTTCCAAATGCGACTAAGATTCTGTGCTTACTAGTTGTCATAATTCTTGGTTTCTAAATATTTTCTGCATGGATGCTTTAAGGTTCTTTATCTTCTCCCAATTTTTTCTTTTATTTGATACCATTTTACTTTCAAGATGAATAAGACTAGGTTTCCTTTTTTCTATTTGCATAGACCAGTATGTTATTTATCAGCAATAATAATTCAGGAATCTTTTACTTAATTTTTCCTTTGGTTATTACGTTTTCTCTTATTTTCCCTCTTTTATGAATTCTCTCTATATTTCTTCTACAATAAAGCATGTCTAATTAATATATATCTGCAATGTGAACTTCCAGGTACGTATTACAGCATCCTGGGCTTTAGCAAATATTAGCGATTCTCTTGGTCACAGTATGAGTGCACATAATTCCGGGATGTGTTCTATTGGTGAGGCTCTTTTCAACTTTGTTCCATTCCTTTTATAGTGCATATCGATCCTTGTTCTCAAATCTTACATTTTGCTTTCTGACAGAATCCAGGCAAACTTCAGTGTTGATATCAAAATTGTTTGATAGTGCCTTGCGGTTGGCAAAGGATAATGACAAGGTTCTTGCACAAATCCAGACCTTTTTAATTAACCGGTTTCTTTTGCACTATTTGATATGATGGACTTTTCAGCTAAAAAGTAGAGAACATGATTGTCTGTTTCTATCGTATTTATAAGCTTCTAGCTACGTGCAGTAGCACCATCATTGTTAGGGTCCATTCATAATTTGGGCTGAAGTGGGTGAAGTAACTGCTTCTGTTGTAGCCTCATCAGTACCATGATTGTTTCTATCTCCCAAAACGACCATTGTCTTTCCTAATATCTCAAGTAATGGAACAATTACCAAATCTGAGCTGAAACCGTAATCCTGAATCATGGGGAACAGTGTTTGTTAGAAAAGATCAACTAATACAACCTTTGCTGGATATGTAATGACATTAGAATATTTGCATTTGTGGATTACTAGTTCTGTATTATAATTTGGTCATTGTCTGTGTCTGAAATTATTGTCTATGTTACTGAGTCTTTAATATCCCATCTATGTTTTGTTGATACTGAACTAAATGTTTGATCTCTCCATGATGCAGGTCAAAGCAAATGCAGTAAGGGCACTGGGAAATCTTTCAAGATTTGTTCAATTTACAGATCAATCATGTGTCAGTGGTGATGCAAAGGGTCGTGTCAGACTACAATGTGATGATGCAAATCCATCGAAGGATGGAGAAAGACCAGACTCATTCCAATCATCATCTCCAGGGAATCTTGATTGGCTTATGAAGATGGTTCAGGCATTTCTCTCATGTGTTTCAACCGGAAATGTTAAGGTTTGGTCACTTATATTACTAGCTTTGTAAGTAAAAAAGTATCTTGATGAATTTAATCATTGAATTTGTAATTCTATTGACAGGTTCAATGGAACGTTTGTCACGCACTAAGCAATTTATTTTCCAACAAAACATTGAAACTGGAAGAAATGGATTGGTGAGGATTGCGCACTCTGTATGCGATTTATATTCTGTAGTGGGAAACCGAGCAAGGTCCCATTCACTGTTTCTTTCGAATGAGTACTTTTGTCTGAAGATGCATCTACATGTTCCTGAGTTCCAATTACTCTTCAAATTTGGATAATTGCAGATGCAACTCTTGGTCCCTTTTTGTTGCTATTGTCCCAGTGCTTGATTGTTGGTACCATTTTGCTCACCCAGTTTAATTGATGGTAGATAATATTAAGTTGCCTGTATATATTTCTGTTTAGAACATGCATGTGTCCTTACTTCTGACATGCAAAAGAGAATTACGTAATTATGTCTTACAATAACTATTGGGATAATTGATATTTTGTTCCTGTTTTTTG
>JAYMSM010000341.1:0-11602 GCA_036897885.1 Plantago crassifolia | reverse complement strand
GATTTTGTTCTAATCACTTGTTCATTTCAATCTTTTTACAACATATTATTAGCACAAAAAGGTCGGACCCCAGAGACTGACAAGCAATCACCAACTGGACATGCATGCTCCTCGTAGGATACATCAATATATATATATACACTATTTGGACGAGCTTAACTGGCATAGGGTTTACTATATTTTGGTAAGCCTCGGGTCTTTAACTGGTGATTAATATGCAACTGTGTTTGTTAACATAGTAGTCGAATTTTAACGAGTTTAATTTATTTGACTGATGTTAACGAGTATTAATCATATTATTATGTTAACCGTGATGCTAGATGATAGACTTCTTGTTAGCATCGTCCGGTATCAATGATGACGACAGTTAGGAGAAATAATGAAGTTATGCTACACACATTTTTTATTAGACTTTGAGCTTCCCGTGGAAAAAAATCCAGAAATAAGATCATGTTTTTCAATTCCTTTTGCAATGTTATGAATGTACTTCACAATAGAGTATATCTAGAGAGAACATACTTCACAGTTCACACCTAGCCCAATCCAGAACTCTCGAATTCTGGGTACACAAGATTGCAAAAGGAGTGAAATGCAGGCTCTTTTTATTGATAAGTAAAATTATAACATTAAGAGTGGATGTCTACTTGCAAGAATCCAAACATCTGCAAGTTAGCACACTTCTACAGAAGAGAGCTTAGCTAGCACACTTCTTAAAATGCATTAATGTCAGTAGAAGTCTGAAGGCTAACCAGATACTTGTCTCAGCACACTTCATGAAGTTCCAGAACTATCCTCTACAAGATACTTGAAAACTGGGGGACATATGTTAGGGAAATATATGTCTCCAACTTAAAAATAACTAAGTGTGAGATCTTGGCCACAATGAGAGCGTGGTCGACCAGTAATCCGCCAAGCCCGATCCAGACCATGATCCTCCCTAGGTCGAAGTGACGAACTAAGACAACTCCACATGGAACTCGCAACTTGCCGAGCCGTGCATCTTGGCACACATGGTCATATGGCCGGCCTCAACACCAACAAAATCTACTTACCAGAAACACTGTTGTCAAGACACACTGCCGACCTGAAAAATGGCCGACCTGAGCATACGCTGACCTGGCCATGTGGCCGACCTAGTGGGTCCACGGGGTTAAAGCCCACTAATCCTGATGGCCCACATGGATCATACACAAGTCTAGCCCACTTAGAGGCTTATTATATGTCCATGGGCCCTAGCCCACAAGTGAGAGACGATCTGGAGCGTCCAATCAAAATGATCCTACGGTGACTAGATTCCAACGGTAATGGCTATAAATACCCACCATTTGGAAGCTTTCCATGGGTAATTACTATTCACTACTCATCTCTCTCTACCTTTCTCTCTCTACGGAGCTTGACCGACCTTGAGCTTGGCCAAACTCCACGTTAAGTCACTTCCAGTTTGCCCCTGGTTGAAGAGACTAACCCCTCTCCTTGTGCAGGAACTAGGTGCAAGCATTTCGCCAAGCTCAGTCACTTGGAAGATTCCCCTGCTAGTCTTGGGATGCTTGGACAAGTGGATCTTGGCTTACCTTTTGCTCTACAAATTATACGTGATTGCGTACTAAGACGAACTAGTACGACCTATCAAGTTTTATACATCATCACTAATAACACCTACTTACTTAATAAAAAACCCATATATCAGCCAGTCAACCACAACGGTTCAAACAGAAAACCGGTTTGATAGCGCATGGTCAGCCTAGCAAAACCAGATTTTCTTAAGTAGCAGGAAAATTGAGGTTTTTTCACAGAATTTATGATTAACGATGTTGTATTGTATAGCCCAACTAGTATATGCCTGACTGTATAGCCCGTTTAGGAGTACAGCCCAAGCCCAGTGGAAACTAGCCTAAAACCGTTCCTTCATTCATTCTTCTCCATCCCTCACGCCCGCTTGTAGTAGCAGTAAACCGTGGCGTCTCGCTCGTTTGCAAGTCAGCAGCTACAACTTCAAGTATTGCAATCACTATTCCTTGTATCCATCAAAGGTGTGTTTCAGCTCCTTACTGCCGCATTGATTTCAGCTTTCCAGAGTTAGATTTTTCTTTAATTTATTATGCCGCCTCTGGTTGCTGCTATATAAAACCTAACAACTAGGGTTTTTTTTTTTTCCGTTTTTTTTTTTTTTGATTAATTAATTTATAATGAATTATAGTGTAGCGTTTAGAGGTTTTATTCGGATTACTGAAACATACCTAAAATTTTACGTGCAGAAAGAAATACAGCCTGTATTAATGGAGCAGAGGTTGGCCAATACATGGCGGATGACCGTCAATGAGAAGAAATTCATTCAAACAGCTCTCCAGGAAGACCTCAGAATCGATGGTCGAAGCCCATTCGATTACCGCACATTGACAATTCAGTTTGGGAGGTAAAATTTCAATCAAGTATTTTTCTCAAACATCTCTAGTGCCTGGTTCGTTTAGGCTACCTGATACTTGTGATATAGTATTTCCTTATTAAGATAAGTATGTATAGATGCTTCTTGCTAATGCCTTGAGTCATGACCACAATGATTGAATTTGCATATGATTGGGCAAGAATTGATGCTACATGCAAGTAGATAACCAATTCTCAGCAAAGAATGTAGATGAAAGGAGAAAGTTACATGAGGTGTCTCTGTCCTCTTTCCGCAACTCTGCTAACTTCTAGTGTTTTAAGATTTTGAGTGTAGAGTAGTAAGCTTGTTTTAAAATTTATGCATTGATTGTGGATATAGAGTAGAAGGCGTAAACTTTAAAACACGATTTTATGCAAGCAAAACAATTAAAGATTTTCCATTTTGTAAATTCATGCTTTAAACATTGTTACTGGTATAAAGTTTTGGCTTGAAATGGTTGTGCTCTCAGGGAAGATGGTTCGTCAGAGGTACAGCTAGGCCAGACGCGTGTTATGGGGTTCGTGACATCTCAACTGGTTCAACCTTATCGTGACCGCCCAAATGAAGGAAGCCTTGCGATATATACAGAGTTCTCTCCAATGGCTGATCCATCATTTGAGGTGGGCCGTCCTGGGGAGTTTTCTGTGGAATTAGGGCGTATAATTGATCGTGGATTGAGGTATGCTTAACTCTGCTGATTTTCTGTCTACTACAATGCTGTAGTATCCTTCTAATTATACAGTTAAACGTTACCATGAATGTATAGTAAATTGCTGCTTTACATGTATATGCATGAACTATGCAGGGATAGATTCAAACTTTTATGGCTCCTATCTTTATTTTCTTGATCAGAATAATACACTGAAAAATGTTTTTGGTGGTCTTATATTTTGAATCTTGCTATATTAATAGGGAAAGTAGAGCTGTAGACACAGAATCACTTTGTGTTGTCCCAGGGAAATGGGTATGGTCTATCCGTATTGATCTTCACATACTAGACAATGGGGGGTAAGTCATGCCTTCAGTATATAAGTTCATGGTTTCTATTCTTCACTCACGCACAAACACAGTTTAATTGGCTTTCTGTTTCTATCTGCGGGGTAGGAATCTTGTTGATGCTGCCAATGTTGCTGCTTTGGCTGCTCTTATGACCTTCCAAAGGCCAGAGTGTACATTAGGAGGAGATGATGGTCAGGAAGTCATAATACATCCACCAGAGGTAAGTTCTTCACTTCAAGATTTTAATATGTTATTCAATTCAATATCAAAATTTTAAAAATAGTTGATTCCTTTAAGTTCAGCTGTATTGAATGGGTTGTCAGGAATCTATCATGTACTTAGGTGGAATCAAAAACTTAAATGGATCTTGTTGTAGATCCAACTTTATGTAGCTGGAAAGAATGTCTTGAAATTGAATAGCTATCTTGCTATGAGATTCTTATATTCTTCTAATTCAGTGTCATAGTACTATATTTCTAGCCAATCAGTACATATTTGGTCAGATTTTTTTTAAATTTTTTTCTTACAAGCTGATTAACTATCATTGATTACTGGTGCTATTGTGAGTCGGCATACTGTGTGGGAGCTATTCCTTGCACTTCCTCTAAAACATATTCTCTTCATTTTAGTTTAACTTTTGTCTCTTTGACAGGTTAAAGAGCCACACCCATTGATTATACATCATCTCCCCATAGCAGTTACCTTCGGGTTTATAGGTGACAGCACATTGGTAAGCACACCAAAAATTACTCGCTTTACACTGTGCTTCAAATTCTTTTCCTTTGGTAATTATAGTATCCGGTAATATTTTTCTAACCGTGCCATGTGCTGCTGCTAGGTTATTGACCCTTCACACTTTGAAGAGGCTATTATGGGAGGAAAACTTACTGCTACCCTGAATAAAAATGGTGATGTATGCGCTATTCAAAAGGCAGGAGGGGAGGGTGTGTTACAGAGTGTTATCATGCAATGCTTGCGTATTGCATCGGTGAAGGCTGGTGATATAACCACCACTATAGAAAAAGCTGTAAGTACTTATGCTCCTACTAGGGTGAAACCGAATTGTGTTAATGGTGAAGTCTGAAGATGTGTGTTTTTCTTAATTGTGTCAAAGCTGAAATCTTAAGATGCGTGTTTTTTTTTTATGGTAAAGAGTTTTGCATTGAACAGTTCACCAGTACATGACCGAACCACGAAAAACACTATACTAAATGGTAGACACATGTTTATCATTTCATTAATTGACTGCATTTTTCCCTAGACAAATGTATTTCAAGAGTAAGACATAGTATTAACTTTTTTTTTGTTTTCTAGAAAAAGCAATGCATTGCATTTAATCAGAGTATGTTATAAAGCTTGATTCCTTGATTCCTGTAACATATTTTTAATTTTAAATGTTAGACTCGCTGTAGTAATACAATTTCTACATACAGTAAAATAAAGGCTGATGATGCTGTCTTAAACTAAATAGATTTTCATTGTCACTACTTACATGACCTTAAACATCCTAACAAAAAGTGGTCAAAACGCACTCTGAAATTTTAAGAGCTCAAGACTCCTTAAGACGCGCTCTAACATATCCTTAGAACTCGTTCTAAGAATTCGCGAATTAAAATTTTTTAGAGCATGAGTTTAGTTGTTTGTGTGAGTTTAGTTTATAAACTAAAGCCAGATGAACGTTGTAGTAATACAATTTCTATACATTAATGAGTCTAACACAAAACAGTAAACAACATAATGAATAGCTGCATTACAATAGGTCTTTGAAACTAAACATTCCCCACATATTCTTCTATAAACTTAAGGGTAAAACTGGAATCAACTGCAATATCATGCTAGATGTTGTAAGCAAGTTTATTTGTCTCTAAATGCCTCTATCTGGCTAGAAGCCTGCTCAGTCATTTTTTATCCCTTGGATCAAAATAAAACAATGCCCCTCGAGAATTATGCGTTTATACCACATTTCTTACGCCAACTCGAGTGCTAATCTTGCATCATAAGCTTCTGCTGCTTATATAGATTTACTGTATGGAAAAAATAAGAAGGGATACGAAGAGTCAGTAAGTTGCTAACAATATGTTGTGTCTCAGAGTGATGATAACATAGCTAAGTACACTTAACATGCAGAAGAAAAAAAACCATGTCAGAGGCTCAGAGCCCATGGAATGAGATATACGAAGAGTTGGGGAGTAATATTAAGTTATGAACCGTAGCACCGAGCATCGATCCCTTCCGACTGAAGCAAATTCACAATCATCAGCTGCATGAGCAACCTAATTACCAAAACATTTATCTAAAATCATAATCTCAACTCATTGTATAATTCAAGCAATCAATAATCTGTACCCATGAAATTGGGGAAAGGTTAGAGAGGTAAAATTGACTTTCGGAATACCTTCATCAGAAGTGAGGACACGTGATATAGCTGTGAGATTAGGCGTGAATTGTCTGCCTTCATGTCTGTAATTCGGAATAGGTACAGTACAGAGACGTCTTCCTGCCACAAAAAAAGATGAATAACTAAGATCAAGAACCAAGCGTAATATCTCTATCTTGCCTTCCCTTGAGTGCTTGACCGCTCCTGTCGACTATCAACACCGTGTCTTTTTTGCATAATAACGGAAGCAATGTGAAGTTTTTCAATTTCAAACAATCCAAACATACATTATAACTATGAGTTTAGCAACTGGAGAAGACAATTATTTTTATTTTTTTGGTACTGAAACGAATTAAAATAGAGTACAAAGCTCAAAATGTAAATTACACCAAATCCCTAGCTAGATAAGGAAAGATGTCTGGTGGCTCTTCATCAAATCTGCAGTTATCTTTCAACTTCGTCGGCGCATTCTTGGCAATCCAGTCCGCCGACTCATTCGCTGATCGCGAGATCCAATTGAGCTGTGTCGTCCAAGGTTTTTGGAGCAGCTCACGGCATCTTCCAGTAATTTCTTGGAGAGCCGGTGGGGATTCTGTTCTTTCGATAATGGTTTCCACTGCTATTAGTGAGTCCGACTCAATCTCCAGCCGTTCTGGTCGCCTTTCCCAAGCGAGTTCAAGACCTGTGGCTATGGATGTGAGTTCTCCTTCAAGGATTGAGCAAAAATCGATTTCAGTCGCAAAGCCCTAAATCCAGGTACCATCTTCATTTCTCATTAACCCTCCCAATCTACAGTGTGTTGCGTTTGGATGTAGGCTGGCATCCACATTTAATTTGAGCCATGATTTCTTCGGTCTTCTCCATTTCTGTGTTTTGTGTGCAGCTGGTTTTTGCCCTAGCCCTTGAAGAAGATCGGAGCTGAGCTGGTTCACCAAGAAGATGGCGTGGTGTGGACTGAAGGCTTCTCCCCTGAAGCACGCCTCATTTCTGGATCTCCATAATATCCAGAGTATGGAGCTACACAGTTGGGGCCAACATGATTGAGGTACCTTGTTGTTTTGTCTTGGGTTGGTGAGATTCCACTCAATCCATTTGTTGTCACTGATTTGTGATTCTTCCATTCTCTGGGCAGGAGTTAAGTATTCTTCCCACACTTTGGCTGAAGCAGGACAGTAGCGGAAGAGGTGAATAACTGACTCTTCTGGAGCTTGACATTGAGTACACATAGGCAAATTACAGAGCTTCCGTCTGAAGCGTAGTGTGTTAGTTGCTAGCCTTCCCTGAACTGCCAGCCAGATAAAATGTCGTAGCTTATTACTAAGCCGAGTTTTCCATATCCAACACATCTCTTTATTTCTACTTGGTAGCACTGTATAGGTTTCCTGTATAGCCCTGTATGCCGACTGGCAGGAAAACTTGCCACTAGTTGCTTTTGTCCAAAGCAAGCAGTCCTCTCTGTCTGAAGTATGTAGTTGTGAGTTTATGAGGTCTGTTTGCATAGTATTTGGCACATTAGTATGAAGTATATTGAAATTCCAGTTGCCTTCCTCATCAAGAACTTGATCCAGAGTAATCTGAACATCTTGTGGGTGTATGTAGCTCATAGAGTCACTCAAGCTAGCATCTTTGAACCATATATCATACCAGAATAGAATTTTATCACCTCTTCCAATCTTCCACTTCAAAAAAGGTTTGATCAAATTAAGACAACGTAAAATACCTTTCCAGGTGTTACTGTTGCCTGCCTTGGGGGCGCAGATAGTAATCGGCTTCCCTTTCAAATATTTTGCTTTGACCAGACTCATCCACAAACTGTCTTCATTAGATGCAATTTTCCACGCTATTTTTGACAATAAAGCCTCATTTGTGGTTCTTGTATCTCGCAGTCCCAATCCGCCGAGCTGTTTGGGAAGTTTCACTGTGTTCCAGTTCACCAGATGGAGTTTGCGGACCTCAGGATCAGAACTCCAAAGGAAGTGTCGGTTTAGTTTGTCAAGTTTATCGCAGAGATCTTGACTTAGCCAGTGAGATTGCATTGTATACACCGGGATTGCAGCAGTAACAGCTTGTACTAATGTGGATCTTCCCGCAAGTGACAGATATTTTGATTTCCATCCGCCCAATTTCGAAAGAATCTTGTCAAGCAGCGGGGCACGTGTCTCCTTCGAAACTCGTCCATGTTGCAGTTTAACTCCAAGGTATCTGCCCAGGTTAGTAGTTCTTTCATATCCGAGTATCTCACAGTGTTCCTGTTTAAAACTCGTGCCCCCCTGATTTGAAAACCAAACCTTGGATTTTTGAGGACTGATTTTCAGACCAGAGGCAAGACTAAATTGATTCATGACTTTTGCAATTGTTCTTGCAGTTCCAGTTGAAGCTTTCCCCATGAGAATAATATCATCTGCAAAAAACAAATGCGAAAGACCTGGACCTGATCTGCACGGGACTATTGGAGTCCAACATTTGTCTTCAACAGCTTCCATCACCAAGTATGCTAGTCTTTCCATACAGAGAACGAAGAGGTAGGGTGACAATAGGTCACCCTGTCGCAGCCCGCACTGGTGTTCAAATGGAGGAAGAGCTTCCCCATTCCATAGAATTCTCGTAGAAGCGTTTTTGATGCAGTACATGATGAGTTCAGTAAGTTCCTTGGGGAAACCGAAAACTCGTAGTGTATCTTCCATGAAACTCCAATTTATTTTGTCGTAGGCCTTTTCGAGGTCAAGCTTGAGAATCATACTCCCCACTTTGTTTTTCTTCTTTACTTTCAATGAATGTAGCACTTCTTGTAGTAGGAATATGTTGTCTTGCGTGCTCCTCCCCCGTATAAAACTGGATTGTGTTGGCGCAATAAGCTGAGGCATTAGATCTCTTAACCGTAAAGTAATGCATTTTGTAACAAGCTTGTAAAGCACATTACATAACGCAATAGGACGATATTGTGAGATTAGACTGGGTCTATTAATTTTTGGCACTAGGCATAAGTAAGCCTGACAAATCTCTGGAGGCAGCCTTTTAGTGTTGAAAGTTTGCTCCATGAATATGAGTAGGGAATCCTTTATCCATTGCCAGCTTTTCTGATAGAAAACTCCTTGTAACCCATCCGGCCCCGGAGCCTTTAGAGGAGAAGTAGCCCAAACAACCTGTTTCAGTTCTGCTAGTGTGATACCTCTTGATAAAATTGCGCCATCTGCATCAGACAATTGTAGTTGGAATTTTGATTTTGGTAGAGAGTCCAGTACACCAAATTCCAGATTTCCAGTGAATAAACTCGAGAAGAATTCCATCGCATGTTCCTTCAAAATATTTTCATCTCGGATCCAGTCGTCCCCAACCTTTAACTCCAGAATTTTATTTCGCTTTCTTCGCTCCATGGTTGATTTGTGAAAAAACTTGGTGTTACGTTCCCCACTCACCAACCATTTTATACGAGATTTCTGGTGCCAGAACACTTCCTCATGCTGAAGAATAAGATTATATTCTTCAATAAGATTCTGCTCCAACATCAACATATTCTCGTCAAGTCTTTAGTCAAGTTTCTGGATTCCTCGAATATGGGCAAGCACTCTCCTTTTTTGCTGGAAGATATTGCCAAAATGTTGCTTATTCCAAGGAATCAGCAACTCGGGGACCTTTGCAATAGCTTCTACTATATTTGGAGCCTCGGACCAGAATTCGTTGCAAAATTTCGTCACATCCCGGATTTGTAAACCACATCACTTCAAAACGAAACGGTTTGTTCTCGGATGGAGCATGACTGCTGTGAAGATCAATGAGGATAGGACAGTGATCCGAATGTGTACGGGGTAGATGAAACACCGCATTATCCGGAAATTTTTCAATCCAGCCTCTATTAGCCGTAGCCCTATCCAATCTTTCCCTAATGTTATCACTTTTACTGATCCAGGTGAATCTTGGCCCATTGAACCCAAGATCCTCAAGACCGCAAGCTTCAAAGACCTGCTGGAATTTAGTTAGTCGACTGACATTGACTTTCCGCCCCCCTTGTTTTTCATGTGAATACGCAATTTCGTTGAAATCCCCTACCGCCATCCACGAGATTTCCACTGTCTTTGCTATTTCTTCCATTCGGTTGAATATCCGAATTTTGTCTGTCTTGTTAGGCTTAGCATAAATCCCTGATAACAACCAACTTTCTTCCCGTATTGGTCCAATTATTGCATGAATACCCTGGTCTTCAACTAAAGTTACTTCGACATGGATTTGTTCTTCGTTCCAAAGTAACCAGATTCCTCCAGACATACCTTCAGTTGGTGCGATAACATGTTTAGAGAACCCAAGAGAGGGTGCAATATTTCTAGCTACATCAGCCGAAACCCTAGTTTCCAATATGAACACAACATGAGGTCTGTGAACACATATTAATTCACGAAAATTACGACGAAAGTTATCATTCCCCGCTCCTTGACAATTCCACGATATGATCTTCATCGATACACTATGGATATGAATAGGCAGTATAGGGTACTCAATTCTGCCCCCCAAGCATGTCAAAATCACTTGGCGTAGTGATTCCAGAGTCAAAATCTCTTGTCGTTGTTTCTCCCAATTTGTTAGCCGTAGGTTCTGCCAACATACTCGGTCGATGTTCTCGGTTGGAACAATGCGGGTCATCATTCTCACTTGCCATATCGTCGTTGGAATTTGTGAGATTGTGATCAACCTCTCGAACGATTCGGTTCGTAATATCTGCGAGGGCACTCGGAATGGGATTGTTTGTGTGATGTAAGGCGGATCCTCCACCCACTGAATTATCCAATTCCCGTCTTCCTGTTGAATTATCTTGAAGTTGTTTGGATCCAAAAACATATTCTCCTCCAGTTCGATTTCCTGCTCCATCTCTAATTTTTTCTGTCAACTGTTGATCTTGGGATACTAAGGCCGAGTACATATTAGAACAGAATTCCTGCATGGGCTTGCTAGGGTTGCCTTTGGATGGGCCAGAGCCCTTAGGTTGGGCCGGTTTCTTGGGTTGGTTCGACTTGTTGCCGGTTCCTTTGTTAGCATAATTTGGTAGAATCCGCTTGCCTTTGTTTGTTAGGTCTGGCTCAACCGGTATGGTGACTGGGTTTGCTTGGGTACCTGGTTCACTCAGCGGTTGGTTCGATGAAGGGTTTGTCGTCCCCTTTGTAGGGAGATTAGGGTTCCGACTTAGCGTGGTGAAATCCATAGGCGGCGCCGCTGCCTGGTTTGCCAAATTTGTCTTTTTCTTATGGTGCGAGACTGTCATCCATTCTCCAAACTCTTTGGTTTTGGCTCTCTCCATGAGCCAATCCGCTCCTTCCTTGAGAGGAGATGGGTTCGAGGTCTCCGACGGGGTTGGCGTGCTTAACTTGCTGTGTGGACATTCAGTTTTAATGTGACCTACTCTACCACATGAATAGCATAGGGATGGCAAATTCTCATATACTACTTGGTAAAGTTTCTGGCCAATCATTACTCCAAGTTCCAGGGGAGCATTTGTGCTAACTTGTACACAAAACCTCGCGAATCGTCCTCTTGTTGCTTGAGCCATACAGCCGTCGTACTTGATGGGATCTCCCACACAACTAGCTAGCATTTGAATCACTGATTCGGAGAACATTTCCATCGATAAATTGAGTATCCTTACCCAAGTGATTGCAGTCTCCAGTTTATCATCTGCTGGGTTGAATTCCGGGATCCACTTGCGGACAGATATGAAACTGCCTGCAATTTGCCAGGGACCCTACGTTAATATCATTTCTCTCTTTTCAGCTGTAAGTCCCTTAAGGCAGTAGCAGTTAAGCCCTAGGTCCATCAGA
>JAYMSM010000340.1:0-11623 GCA_036897885.1 Plantago crassifolia | reverse complement strand
TGTAAAACGGAGGGAGTAGTACAAATGGAAGCGAAGCTTAGATATCTCACAAAACTTTCAGATATTACCTAGTGTTACACTCTTTTCCAAAGTAAGGAAAAAATTGATTTCATTATACACACAAATAGTTAGAGATATTGATACATAACATGCACTCTTCCTCCAATGTCCTCAAACCCAATGTGCAAAACAGGAATAAACCTTACAAGAAATTACAAGTAGCACCCCATATTCCTAGCAGCTCTCACACAATATGAACACACGAATAAATGAATTGCCAAAATTAACAACTCGGCACCACGAAATACATTAAAACCATCAAACAGTACTACACCCATACACAGGACACATCATCACTGGGAAGCATCAATTGGCGCGCCAGTCCTGGCCTGTGATATCCGGTTTGCGTAAATGGTAACCAGACGCAGTTGCGTGCTGTTAAGACCTTCCAAATATGGTAAAAATGCTTTTCCCAGCATGATATAAATGTCAACTAGGCAGAAAACTACAGTCTGCAATACACCATGGAGAGTAAAATTTAGTCGGGGAATTAATTGCCAGGCAGGATAAAGTGAAACAAGCTAAGCATTCAACTGATTGAAATGCACATTGTACACAATTATATGCCTCTATATTTATCTATCCTAATATATAGAAAGGAAAAACGCTAGTTAGAGCATTTCCATACCACAAACCTACATTTAGAACTTTTCAAAAAACATTAATACTAAAAGAACGGGAGAATTAGTAGCAATAAACCTAGATGGACTTTTCCACTTGCATACTTGGCCTTTAATCTATAAAAGTAGCCACTTTACAACCACAAATTTTGAATTTTAAAAATTGTTGAATACATATTTACAAACTTTTTAAGGTTTTGCTATAACACCCTCGACAAAAGAAAAATAAGGGACTCACCTTGCGGACATCTGCACTCTGGTTGCCAAATGCATCAAAAAGAGCAGGCAAAAATGAAGGCAATTGAGACATCAAGTCCTCCTGAGAAAGCCTACCCACAAGCTGCACACAAGAAAAGTCCTTTTATATCTAATTAGTGTACTACATTCATTCAAAAAAGATTCTTATACTACATTCAGTTTTTGTTAACTTAAAAAAATGACGGTATATATCACTAAATGTATATCCATATATTTTTGTGATTAGAACTACAAAAGATGTTTGAGGGAAAGATTGCAACTTCACGTTGACTAAAAGCTAAAGCAACCATTAATTTTACATGAGAATTTTGATTGAATAAAGATTGTCAATTATATAAATTGTATATCCAAGACTGCAAGACTAATTCAGAACTAGCACTAACTGTTACAGTGCATTTACAATAAGCAAAAGGTAATTAAGACATTGCTTTTGGCAGTTATCGGTTGAGAGATAAGATAAAACAATGGTACTATCATTGAAAAAAGTGCATGGCAATCACTCTCAAATCTCACTGAACTAAACGATCAGTATGATGTTTACAACATCTTTTCATACTAAATAGCACTTCTTGTACAGGATTCTCTGGAACTAACAGGCTGGTTCTCCTTTAACTGCACAAAATTTTTGGGGGAATGCAATACACTTCTAAGTGATTAATGTATTTGAAAGCTGGTGAGCTATTTTTACCATTATAATATGGTGTTCAGGAAAACTACTCTCCTTTTTTATTGTCCATGTATAAAAAACTATGTGGTGCTCGCGTAGTGAGTTGGCTTAGAGCCCAGTGGCATTCTACATTTTCTCTCAAAAAGGAAATGAGTGGTTATGTATGATTACCGGTAATGCTGTAGAGATTCTTTCCTACTACCCAATGGTGCAGGTTGAAGAAAAATCAGCGGGAGTAAATGGTAGTGAAACTTTTACTACCACTAATTTATTGGCAGATAATTGGTAGTGGGGTGTTTTAATACCTCTACAGTCGACATCGTGCTCACCTAAACCATTTACCTACGGGAAAGGTTTTACAGTTTTACCATATGCCCCCATTAACTTCTTTTTAGAGAGAAAAAACTAAATTAACGTCATATAAAAAAAGAAAGAGCACCACCCGACCAACTGCGCGGATAAATTCCCCAAAGAGTTACCTTTGTCAAACAATTTATACAAGTCACAAGAGTTTTCTCATCATCTGTAACAAGCAAAGGAACAACAACCTGCAAATGTAAAATGATAAAATCATGAAAATCAGAAGATATCATGGTGTGCCAAGAGAAACAGAAAATAAAGTATACACGATACCCTGAAAAAGGCATGTAAGAAAAGGTTACAGTAAAGGCAACTTACGCTTAAGCATCTAAATGGGTCATACTGCATCAACACTATAGTTAAGCAATGCTCAGATTCAGTGGACACCTAAAAGTGAAAGTTGAAACGTGAGACCCAAGATAAACAATGATAAACTGTGCGGCTTCTGGCTTCCAGAATGTCAACTTACTTTAGCAACACTGTCCTTTGTTACATGAAGCAACTTCTCAATTACAATCTCAACAGAATCCTCCATGGAATCTTTCTGTAAAACGAGACATTTTTTCAAGATGGAGAAGCTGCCAAAGAAGCAGAAAACATTGGTTTTGGAAACGAAGAGAAGTAATGAAAACAGACCTGATTGTTCAACATTTCAACAATCAACGAAAGAGCCAGCTCACGAATAGATGAATCAGAGTCATCCAGCACCTCAAGTACAACCGTCAATATCTGATTGAAGTACTGAAAATATAATACATATTAGCAACATGAAACTAAAACGTTAAGAGGACTAGGTAACTGACAGGATCTAAACAATGTAACTCTAATAGAAACAATCAAATATACCTTGCTCCAGATAGCTTGCTCATTAGAAATAGATACTTCGACCAATTGTTGAAGGGCACCACGCTTGCTTGCTGTAGGACTTTCTCCACTCCCATTACAAATCTGTCCAAAGTCACAAGAATATATAAGGAGAAAAAAAAAAGGAGAAATAACCATTCTGAATAGAACTACAATAGAAATTCTTTGTACTGAAAAGGATAAGACCCCATGGTGGTTAAAGTGATGCGGTGACGGGGTTCAGGAAGTATGATATTCATATAAAGACATAGAAAACTCACAAGATGTAAAATCTGGGGAATGCTAGGTCCCATTTCAGTGGCAGAATTCATTTTCAATGCAGGAAGTTTAGGATGACTTAGAGCCAGTTGAGATGTAGGCTCACTATCAACTGAAAAGTCTGCAGATTTTTGTAGCTCATCAGATCCTAAAACACCATTCATATCCAAACGTGGCACTTGAGTAACAGCAGTTCCGTCACGGCCAACCATTGCCCAAGATCCAATACTGTCAGATGTTGGATTAGAAGCATATTTCAAACTTTTGTAATTTGAAGTACCATCAGTGCCTGAATTGTTTTCCAAGGCATGATGATTATAATTTCCTCCAACATCTTCCGACTTTAAGCCACCAACAGAGTTTGTGATATAGGATGCATCTTGACTGGAGCTCCACTTTCTACCAGTCTCGCTATCCACTGACCCGGAAGAATACCTACCAAACAAATGGCTTTTCTTTGATGCTCCAACATAGCCGTCCTCTGAGGATGTACCAACTACATCAGAGGGATCATAGTTTTTACCACGTCTCTCTTTCTTGCTCTGCAGAAAATTCATCAAGTCTACTTCTATGCGAGGAGTATACTGCTTTAGAGCTCTTCTCAAGGAATTTTGTTCTTCAACAGATAAGCTTAGAATGAAATTTAATACTCCTACGGAGTCGAAATGAGTGTAAACAGATATTATGCAGGTTATAGCAGCCTCTTTCAGTTTTGTATTCTTGTCATGGACCAATGGAGTCAATTTTGCAAGCCACAGTTTAAGGATGCCACTGTTTGCAGCAGAACCTTCACCATGCGACGAATGATTGTTAAATGAACCAATAGCAAACTCAATCACGGCCAATTTTGCCTTGGGAGAACGCTGTTCATCCAATGAACGAAGAAAAGCGGGTAGAAGGGAGTCCGTTCCATATGTTTTGCCAACAATATCTAATGTAGTCGAGCAAGGTTGCCTCACTAATTCCTTAGGATCAATCAACCGAGAAAAAACATGCGGTAGAATCCTCTCCATATAACTTTCAAATGGCTTCCTACAATTTGGAATAAGATCGGCAAGTGTTGAGAGAGCAGCCTGTGCAACTTTATGATGAGGATCATCCAAATGCTGGAAGAAAAGCTTCATGACCTTCTCAAAACTCTGCGTAACTTCTTGAATGCCTCTTGGGCCTTGTTGTAATAGTGTTCGAATATAATTAAATGCAGCAACTCGAGCACTCCATTCTGATCTAGTATTGAGCCCCTCACTCAAAGCATCATTAAGAGAAGCTGGACCTTCCGAATAACTTGATACATCTCCAACTGACAGCTGACTGTCATCGAAGCTTCTTCTCCTGCCTGCGGACATTCGACCAGCTGTATTCTTTCTAAGAAGAGGACGCTGAAAATTTGGTACATGGCTACCCTGCATATCTCTATAATTTGGATCTCTGTATGCTGTTTCCTGGTATTGCCTATCAGCATGAGAGTTTGCATATCGTCTTGAATCCCTAAAATCACCATGTTCTTCAACTAGACCTCTGTCTTGTATTCTTTCTGTAGCTCTCCTGGCTGTGTAAGAAGAATGTGAAGACGCAACCTCGCTTCCCATAGTGCCATGATATGATGACTTATTTGAATCTTTAGAAGCTTGAATTTGGGAGATTATATCAGATAACATCAGTCCTCCATTGCGATTATTACCTTTAGAAGAATAATTATCTACTAAAGAACTTGACAGACTATGTGAGGCTGTAACAGCAAGGGGAAAGGGTGGATCACGAGATGAAGGTGGGTCAACTCCTGCACTAATGGCAATATAATAATTAGCCATTAAGAAATGATTTACATTACAGCTTCATGCATCTTTAGACTTTGAAATTAGGGATTTAAACAACAAAGGCAACTGAAGCAAGTTTGTGGATAACTCAAAAAGGAGAAGTAGGAGATACGGTAAGACCGTAAAGAAAAAGTAAATACCTAAGTCCAAACTGGAAGACCTCCCTTTCTCAGACATATTTAAACCTCTCAGCATACTTTCTATGGCTGACACCTTTTGTTTGCTCGAGTGTAGCACGCTTTCCAAACTGCGCTCTGTCCCTCTTCCACTAGATTTAGCTTGAGACAGAAGCAGTCCAGTTGTCATTGATGTCCCTGAAGGTAAACTTGCAGTTCTATCCATTGCCACTATTGCAGATGTCCCATAACCAGGTACATTTGATGACGAGCTTGAACTGCGCTCACGGATAGAAGGAGACGCGTGTCTTCGATGCATCCCTCCATCCTCATCGTTAATTACCTAAGCAAAATTTCCCTCCTTAGTCACTATTATGTTACTGGAGTAGGGCAGGGTGAAACATAAGAAGAAAGCATTTACCCTTTGAACAACAGGGTCAAAGGACATAAACAAGCGTCTAGAGCGCTCAGGCCATGTCTTAGCAAACATCCTGTAACATGTCCTTGCAGTAGATCTTACCTGTTGAGTTTATTCAACAAGTTATAAACAGCTCAGACCAAAGAGCCCTGATGGGAAAGTTATGTGTAATGTAGTATTTTAATACATTTTGCCCCCAATACGTGGTCAAATGGGATTCACAAATACACCGACCCAAGACAAACATTAGAAGTTTCAAAGTACCTCGCTCATTGCGTCTGCAACACAACATCGAATAAGATCTTCATAAAGATCAGCCGAGCGATGTATCTCAGGTGCATCAGCCCAATATTCAAGAATTAGAAGTGCATAGTCACAACACCTAATACAGGAAAGAATAGCAGTGAGATGTGCCCAATCTTATAGATCTACTTGCTGATCGAATACAACGATACCTTGCACGGAGAACAGCATTTCTATCATTCTTTGCAGAGTCAACTATCCGAGGAAGAGCACGAGGAACTTTGCAATTGCGCAGCATCTGAAAATGAGAATGAAGTCTCAATCAGAGTGGTGTGAGTGTGTGTGTGTGCAATCACAGAAGGGTGGGGACACAAACAAACTCAAAAATGCATATCAGGCACAATGAATTACCGTTTTTATGCAGTTATCTGCGGATTCTGCAATAACAAGCACCGTTATTACAACAAGCTTAAATAGGACCTGAATCACCAAGTAGATTGTGAGAAACAAGAATACCCATATGCTGAAATGGAAACTTGTGAGATGCTATCTTACCGGAATGAACGCCTCTGCACATGCCTCGAAATCTCCCATCAGCTCTTTGGATAAGAAGTTGAGCAAATGACATGCCTGAAGGAATGCGGAAATAGGTCCACCTCAGCAATTTGTTGATAAAGATCAGACAGGTTGGCTCAAAAAGAGTGACATAGCCGCTTGGCTACTCCAACAGTAGCTATGAGGACCAGACTCTAAGAAGCAACAATTGTAAAATAGAAAATAGAATACATACCTGCTTCACAATACTGGATCGGCGATCCGACAGCTGTGTGCTCAGAGGATTAACTAGCTGCTTAAGAAGGCCACGGAAGCACGGGTAATCAGGTGCACCTGCATGATACAACTGAAGCTGCTAAATACTTCTCGACAAAATAATAATGTTCAAACATATATAGCAAAATTTATCTTCAGAAAAGCATCTACTATGCCAACAAGGCAACAATTTAAATAGAAACAGTTTGAAACATACAAAATACTCCAGTTGATCAACTTTGGTATCTCTAATTGATGCGGAAAAAAATGTGATACAGTAGAACTTCACAGCAACTCAATAACTCATGTAGCAATATATATCATTTTTGAAAGAAGAAAAAGCTACTCTAGTCATGCACTGAATTCATACAAACCTCCAAGAACAAGCCCTTCAAATCTTTGCATTGCTGTAATACGAACGGACCAATCTTTCTCCGGGACAAGGGTAGAAGAAATCTTTTCAAACTCCCGTATAAGCTCCTTTTCAGAATACACTTTAATCGGGTCGACAGGTTTCTCCGTGAGATCACCTTCGGCTGCTCAGTCAAAGCAGACAAGAAGTAAGCAAAAGGAAGCAAATATAAATTGGTTTTTCCTATATATGGCTTGAACTTCTTTCGTATTAGAACCACTGGGCCTGGTAAAGAATAGTCACTGGAGCTGGTTAAAGAAATGACCAGATATCTTTATATAATAATTTTACAGAAATAGCTTGATGCAGGCTTCAGTTGAAGATCACTCCCTCATGCTGTCTGATCGTGCTTATCCCTATTTTACTCATGTCCTAATTTTGTCTCATTGCCTCAACTTAACAAATAATAATATTGTGTATTGTGTTGATTACATAATCTCTCCTGATAAGATAACATCTACAACCGGATGCAAATATCAATGGCTTGATAGGGGTAAATCAGGGAATAGTCGCTTGGCAATAGGATTTTTTCTAAATTTATGCAAAAGAAGAACAGGCATAACTATCAAACAGAAACAGAAATAGCATGCAACAATAATTATGTATTGGGGTAGCTACTAACCTCCAAAAAGAGAGACCTCTCGGCTTGAGCTTCTGGCCTTAGGGCTGCTTCTTTTGGGATTGTGGCTTATGGCCTTGGACTCCGTAGACGTGAAATTGCTAGCCGGTACATCTGAGGAGCGATTCTTTGGTTCGATTCTTTCTAATCTTGCATTTATCTCTTTCAACTGCAACAATGGCCAGTCATAATAAACTTGATAAATCAGCATAAATTTTGCTCTATTTCCACAACACAAATAATAAAAGTATCTGACAAATAAATAAAAAAACTCAATGCATCATGTTCTCTAAAATCTCAATCATTTCATAGATTAATCAAAGACATCAGTGTCAGCTACACAATTACCATTGAAGTAGGTACATGATGTCTTTGCAGTTCTTCACGAAACTGAGGCCCAGCTTGAGCATACATTTCCTGGAGAAAGAAAAAGGGAGATCATTTCAATAAAAGACAGAAGTGATGTAATAGTCTTTGATTTGGCAGTGCAATTCTTGAGCGTTCACATCAGAACCCCTAACCCCAAAATAATAAAGTTAAAAGGTCCCAGGCATCAAAGTTCTCATGAAATATCAGCATACTGAAGCACAAATGTCTTTGAGACTATTGCTCAGATAACTGAAACGAGAACAGACTATAATCTAAGTATGACCGAGCATAAACCAATTCAAATGAACAGTTACTTGTGCTATAGCTGGAAGTCAATTACTGGTTGTGGCGTGCACATAGGATGTATGAGTCAATTGGGGCATGAATGTTGAAACAACTATAAGAGTAGCGATTAGCAACTAAATATACATCATGAGAACTTTGATGCCAGGGATCTTTTAACTTTATTATTTTGGGGTTACGGGTTCTGCTGTGAACTTTGATGCCAGGATGTACATCATTGGGTTGGACCAATTACTCTTATAAATCAATAAATCATAGTAAACCAGAATGAGCCTTAACTCAAAGACTGAAATAACCAAAAACTGTAGCATTACTATGAAAAAAAAAGTAACATAACAGCATTCCCTCCACCCACACCATATGCCATACTTTGGTTCCGGGCACTTAGATTAAAGTATAATGTAGTGGTGGGTACACAGTGGGTTTGTAGTATGTGTGGCCCCAAACGTTTGCATAGGGTTTACAATTAGCCAAAAGTGGAAACAGAGCATGAGTAGGAGCACAGATAAAAGTGGAACATGAGAGATTAGAAATATATAATAAAGATGGCGTTCATAGTTCATCCAAGTAAGAAAAAAATTAACTAGATTCGGTTACCTCAATGCATGAAATAGCCGCTTCCCTCACTCCAGGATTTGGATCGTTCAACATCTGCAAGATCTGTTGTACAGAATATAGATGTAAAAGCACATTACTTGAGTTACAAACAGTTATAGTCTTAATTGTTCTCATCACATAAATGTGAGGTACAGAAACCCCTTATTAAAAATAAGAGCAACATACAGGAGAAAGAATTGCACGTTGAAGAGGTAATTCTGTAGCCACAAAGAGACCGATCGCTGATGTTACTGTGCGAGCAAACTCTTCTCGAACTCTCCAGCTCTTGTGTGTCCAGGCATAAGATCCTGCTCTTTCAACAATAATTGTTGGCGAAGAAACCTGTTGTAAACTCAATGTTACATATAGAATTCACCAGTTCTTTATTAGTATTTTATTTGTTTTGCCCCAAAAAAACTTCAAAACACCCATTAAAGCTCAGCAGACTTCCAGACTCAGCTTAGAGGCTAGAAATATATGTTTGTATTCTAATACAAAAAGGGAAAAGGTAACATGTCAAGGATAGCATGAGCTCATTATTCATCTTGAGCTGAGTGGAAAAAGTTATACTAGATGAAGAATCACTTGCCTAACCAAAAACATGCAAGAAAATAAAGGCATATGGAGTATTTTAGTTGGGGACTTCTTTTGCATTCTGTCAATCTCTCATAATCGTCTACCTCTCCCTGAAACATTAAACCCTTTATTCAATACAGTGTGGAATAAAAAATAAATGAGAGATCGCTTCGACTCGTGTTATCATGCTTCAGTTACAAGACTCTGAGCAGAGAAGTCATGATTTGAATTACACATTCTTGGCCTATACAGTATTCTGACTGTATTAACCCCAGGGTATGTAGGTACTCCAGCGATAGAGAATAGATTAAAAGAACAGTACAAATTATAAATTCCCCTATAGTACATCTTCTTGCCCTAAACTCTAATCCTCGCCGTTCTCACAGGTCTCAGCCATTGCCAAAATGCAACCCATAATAAACAACTTACTAAACAAAACATCAAGATCACCTAATAGAAATATATAAATGGTTGTCAATGATAAAGCATAGTTTTCTCCAGATACGCATTTTGCAGCCCTAACTTCCGTACCAATTCGCATTTGTCTTTGTACACTTTCAAATCTAACTGTCTTCATAATTTGAATATTGACCTAAAGAGTCCAGGATAATGTATTACTTTATCGGTTTATCCTACCTCTAACCAAAACTTATGGCTCAGTCCCTGTGCACGAGGGGTCAATTGGAAGCCATTGAAGGACAATAGAAATGGAAGTCCCCAATAAGACCCATGGAAATAAGGGTTTAGACAAAATTCTACTACTTGACTTGCCATAGAGAACCTGAATAAACTATTTGAGCAGCATTTGTTTTATCCATGTACTAATTGACCAGTCACTAAAAATAATCTCTAAGCTAATCTATTTAGAAACCAGAAAACGAGGAGACACTTGAACGCAAATAGGTTACATAGATAAAAACACATCCCATCTGCTGAGAAGAATCTAAGCTGCAACTAAGATGTATAGATTCCTGCATTGTATCTATCTGAAAACATTGACTACCTCTCCACATTTTGGATTAAGGACCAAGTATAATACTTTGCAATAATTCTTCCTGAAGTTAATATACTATAAAGTGCTTATACATGCATATATTATGAGTCAAATGTCTGCTTCAGGGAAGAAATGAAATCAATTATTATCATCTATATGTAAGTATGATACTCCAGGATGCCCCAATTTGAATTCCTATAAATGCAAATCTATAACCAAAATTTTGGAATATAAAATACTTCTGAAGAGGACAAAATCTGTGAGGACAAAAGAAATAGTCCAATTTCTTCTAATAGCAAATTACTCTACCAAATCACAGCTCACATGTAATAGCTATCCAATGACATAATACAGAAAATGAATAACACAGGAACAATCCAAACAAAATCATTCAACAAAAACAGAAACAAATCCCCAAAAATAACTCAAATCACAGTACAATACCACACTAGACAAGCAATTACTACAAAAAATGCATCAATCAATCAATCCATGAATCAACAAGCAATACCTCCATGAGAGTAAGCAACAGCCTCCTCGCAGCATCCCTGACCGGCTGCTTAGCATCTCCCAACCTCTCCACAACAGCAGGCACAAGCGCATTGAAGTGCAGCTTCAAATGCTCGCCAGAGAGCACCGCAGCCGATGCGAGTGACTGCAACGCACCCTGCGAGACTCGGAAGTTGTTGTCCTTGAGGAGATCTAAGCCGACATCGACAAGTGAGGAGACTTCGGATGGGGATAAGCTCTTTCTGGAACCTTCGAGGAGTTGGTGGAGGTGCTCGACCCCAGCCATCCGCTCCTTGGTGTCCTTAGCACGCGCCAACTCGAGCGCCTGCTCCATGGCGGCGGCGAGGGTGAATTGGGGGCGATCGGAAGAGGATCGGATCTGTGAGAAGTGAAGGAAGAAAAGTGAAGTGTGAGTTGTAGAGAGAGAAAGAGTGAAGTTAAGTGAAGTGAATAGATTGATGGAAATGGAGGAGGATTAAAAATCTAGTGGAGTGGTTAGTGGTTGAAATTTGTACTTACAGCGGTTAATTACTTACTTACGGACTAGTGTGTGTTTTACAGCGGTCATTTGTTTTCTCCACTCAGATTGACTCACTGTCAGACAAGCCTGTCTACGTATTTCTCTTCTTTTTTTGTCATTTCAATTACTCCCTCCGTCCAAGAACAAGCTTTTCATTATTTTTTTATCAACAAAATAAGAAATACAAGTATTATATTATAAGTGGGATGGTTGTAATAATTTTTAGTGTGTT
>JAYMSM010000339.1:0-11630 GCA_036897885.1 Plantago crassifolia | reverse complement strand
CTTTCTTTTTTTCTTTTGTTCTCCTTTTTTTTCTTCTTCTTTATCTCTGTCTTCCCTCTTTTCTCTCTCTGTCTCTTCTTTCTCTTCTCTCTCTCTTTTCTTTCTCTCTCTGATTGTTCTCTTTCTTTTCCCTTCTCTCTTTCTTTTCCCTTCTCTCTACTGATCTCGTTCTTTCTGAACCTTTTCTGATTCTTTTTCTCTTTTCTTCTTTTTTTTATCCTCTTTCTGCTTTTTCTCTTTTCTTCTTTTTTTTATCCTCTTTCTGCTCTTTTTCTTCTCTTTTTTTTTTTTCTCTCCTCTTTCTTTTTTCCTTTCCTTTTCTTCTCTCTGTCTTTCTCTCTTGTCTTTTTCTCTCTCTCTCTTTCCTTGTCTTTCTCTTCTTCTTCTTCTTCTCTTGTCTTCTTTCTTTTGGATTTCTTTTCTTTCTTCTGCTCCTTCTTTCTTCTCTCTCCTTTTCTTTTCTTTTCTTTCCCTAATTCCTCCTCTCTCTTTCTCTGACTCTCTCTCTCTTGTTCTTCTCTTTCTCTTCTTTCTTTTTCTTTGTTTTCTTTCTCTTTCTTTCCATCTTCTGTCTCCTTCTTTTCTCTCTTTTTCTTCTCTTTCTCTTGTTTTTCTCCTTCTCTTCTTCTTTCTTTTTCTGCTTCTTCTTTCTTTCTTTTCTCTGACACTTGTTATTATTATTATTGTTTTTCTATCTTTTCTTTTTTCTTTTTTTTCCCTCTTCTTTCTTTTGTTTTCTTTTTTCTTGTTCTCTTCTTTCCTCTCTTTTTGATTTCTTTGCTTGTAAACTCGTGACATCCTCTTCTTTCTTTTCCTCTTCTTTCTTTCTTGCCTCTTGTTGCTTTCTTCTTTCTTCTCTTGGATTTCTGTCTCTTGTTTTCTTCTTTCTCTTTTTCTTCCTCTTTCTTCTTGTTCTTTTTTCTTCTTTTGACACATTTTTTTCTTTCTTCTTTTTCTTCTCTTTGTCTTTCCCTTTTTTCCTCTCTCTTCTTGTTCTTCTTTCTGCCTTTCCTCTATTCTTTCTTGTTTTGTTTCTTTGATCGCTCTGCTTCTTTTTTTCCCTTATCACTTTTGAATTCTTTTTTCTTTTTTTTATTTTCGGTGTGGTGTCAGTTTCATGTGTAGGAAGTGGATAGAAACTTCTTGTATTCATCGGACGGTCACTCTCTATACTCTAGATTAGCCCAACACTTTTTTTTAACTATTGTATGTAATGCTAGACTATAATAATGATTAAAGTAAACACAGTTAGTAATCCTTTTGATTACAGATAATTTTTTGTAAGGAAGTAGTCCTGTCAAAAATATGGAAGAATGTCTTTTCAAAAAGAAATTTCTTTTTTCCTTTCAATGTCAACGTGGAATCGTTTCTTTCTCTTTTCTTCTTTCTTTCATACTTTCTTTTTTTCTCGTTGTTTTTACTCTTTTATCAAATAATTTCCTAATCCTAATTCAGATCGGACTTAAAAAAATAAAAAATGCTACTTTTTGTTTTTCGTATGGATCTGTTCCAATTGTTGGGATATTATTTTTTGACTTTGCTCTTTTTCGGGTTTTCCGTTAGGGCGAGTTTTCCTTTGTTTAAGTTCACTCACTTTCATTGTTGCAACTAGAGTTGACTGCACCCTGGAAGTAGATTTCTAGGTTTTTTTTGATCATGCTGATGATCCTCTTTCCAAATCTTTCATGCAAAGTATTGCTTTTTTTTCTTTTGTTTTCCATTTTACCTCTTTCTTTTGTCTTTTCTTTGCTTTTCGATTCTTTTTTTTCTTCTTCCTTTTTTATTCCTTTTTTCCTTCTTTTTTGTTCATTGGAATTTCCTTTTTGTTTCTAGTCTTTCATAAAGGAAGTGGATTTTTCCCTGCCTATTCTTTTGATATAGATCTTCTACTTTTCTATATTAGAATATATTCTAATACTAATACTTACTAATACTATACTATATATATAACTATAACAAACTAGAACAACTTTTGATTTGCTTAGCTATTCGTTTTGAGTTTCTATTAGAGTTTCTAGTATTATAGTATTTTCTAGTATTTTAAGAGTCTAGTAAGTATGGTACTATAACTATAGTTATATATAATTTCATAGCTTTTCTATTTTTTTCCATCTTTTCCAGGGAGCAATTTTTTCATTCTTAGAATTCTGTTTTGTAAAAATGTTTGGATAGGGATAGATCACTTCCAATGTCTACTTGTTTTCTATTTTCATTTTGGGTAGAGCTCTCTTGGCCCATATATGAGTTTCATATTCCATAATCGTGAAATTCCTTTATTGTATGAAGTACGTATTTTCATTTTTTTTCTTTTTTCATTTTTTTATTAGAAATAGATTCTATTAGAAATAGTTTCTAAATGTGAGTATTACAAGAGAGGGGAAGTCGCTTCTGAGAGTCTGCGACGGGCTGACTCGACATCATGGTTAGCTGCTGATTTCTACGTAATCTCCTTTTCTATCTTTTTTCCGAGCACTCTTTTCTATCTATGGGCCCAGGAGTCATCTGCCTAGGAAAATTGTTCGGACTTGTTCTTTTTCTTTGGAAAAGATTCTTTTTCTTTTTTTTGTTCTTTTGCTTTCTTGTTCTCTCCTCTCTTTCTCTGATTGTTCTTGCTTTTTTCTTTTTTTTCTTTCTATTTTTTGTTTTCTCTTTTCTTCTGTTTGTCTGACTTCTTTATCTCTTTATTTCTTTCCCTTCATTATTTTTTTCTGTCTTTTTCTGATTCTCTTCTTGTTCTTCTCTTTGTCTTTCCTCTCTTCTTTCTCTCTTGTTCTCTCTTTCTCTTTTGTTTCTTGGTATTCTCTCTTTTCTTTTCTGTCTTTCTCCTCTCTTTTTTCTTTCTCTTGTTCTTTTTCTTCTTTCTACTCTCTCTCTTTTTTCTCCTCTCTCTAGCTCTCTCTCCTTTCTTCTTTCTCTCTTTTCTTTCTCTTTTCCCTTCTCTCTCTTTTTTCTTCTCTCTTTCTTGTTCTTTTCGAACCTTCTCTCTCTCTCTTGTCTCTTTGTCTTTTCTTCTTTTGTTCTTCTTTTGTTCTCTCTCCTCTTTCCTTTTTGCTCTCTTCCCTCTTTTTCTCTTTTCTTCTGGATCTTTCTCTCTCTCTTTCTTTGTCTTTCGACTCTGTTTCTGTTCTTTTTTTTCTTTCTTGGTACTTGTTCTTGTTCTCTTGCTTCTCCTCCTTCTCTTCTTTCTCTTTGATTTCTTTTTTTTCTGTTCTTTGGATTTCTTTTTCCTCTTTTTATACGTGATTATCTGATTCTTTCTATCTATTTTCTATCTATACTTTATTTTTGGATTCTTTTTTCTGTGATTCTCAGATTCTGTTTTTTTGCTATGCTCTTCTTTCTTTTCTTTTTTTTTCGTTATTTGGAAGCATTCTTTCTATACGTTTCACCCTTTTTCTTTTGTTTCGTATCGATTCCTTTCACTTTTTTGAATAGACTATTTGGACTATTTTATTTGGACTATTTGATTTTCTACTTATACTTATTATTTCTTATCTTATTATTTCTTAAAAATGATATATTCTACGAACTCTGTGACATATATTCTACATTCGACTCGATTTATATACGTTTACCTGATTGTTCTTCTTCTTCTTCTTTTGTTTTTCTACTCTTTCTTCTCTCTTTCTCCTTCTGCTATTTTTAGTCTCTTTCTTCTCTTTTCTTTCTGAGATCTCTTTTCTTGTTTTGTTTTCTTCTTTCTCTCCTTTCCTCTTTCGAGATTTCTCTCTCGTTCTTCTGTGTCTTCCTCTTTCTTCTCTTTCTTTCTTTTTCTTTGTTTCTTCTCCTCCTCTTTGTCTTTTCTGGTTCTTTTTTTCTCTTCTTTCTTCTTGTTCTTTGTTTTCTTTCTGTATTCTTGGACGAGACTGACTTGTTCTCTGTTTTTTCTGTGTTCTCTCTTTTTTCCCTTCTCTCTTTTTTCTCTTTTCTCTTTTTTTTTCCCTTCTCTCTTTTTTCTCTTTTCTCTTTTTTTTCCCTTCTCTCTTTTTTCTCTTTTCTCTTTTTTTTTTGGTTGTTTTTATTTATTCTGTGAAATAGGAACTTTCCGTGAAATAAGCACTTTCCTTGGTTGTCTATCATTCTCTCTCTTGTTTGCAGTCCTTGTTTGTTTCTTGTTTTGTTTTCTTGCATTTGGATTCTCATTCTCTGAAGGAAAATGGGCAGAAAGTGTCAGTTTCTGTTTTCCGGAAGTTCGAGTGTCATTTCGGACCTCAATGGACGACAACTCTCAGGAAGTTTCTGTTTTAAGGAAGTGCCTGTGTCAGTGGAAGTTTCCGGGAAGTGCAAGTGTCAGTTTCCGTTTTGAAGTGTTTGTTTCATTTTGGTTTTCGTGCATTCTTTCTAGTAGACTCTATGAACATGGGAACATAGGAAATCTTGGTTGTTTTTTTTGTTGTCGTGGATTTGAGATCCTCAACTAGAGGAAGAGCTCGCGAAGAGTATTCGTCTATTTTCGGTCAGCAACTAGAGGAATAGATCTAGAAGAGTAGTGGTCTATTTTCCTTGGCCCTAGTCAGGAAGTGCATGTCTCCAGATTGTTTTCGTCCATTCTCTTTCCAAGCAATAGATTGCAATAGAAGTGGAAAGAGGAGAGAGAAAGAGCATAGAAAATCTGTCTTGAAATCTTGCTTGTTTTGTTGAGAAGTCTTTGTTTGTTGCTTGTTTTGTTGCTTGTTTTGTTGAGAAGTCTTTTTTGTTGTCTTCTCTCTTTTTCAGAGTCTTTTTGTTGCTTGTTTTGTTTTCGTGCATTGTGTATTTTAGACTCCGGGAACATTCGAAGATTGGAAATCTTGCTTGGTTTTTTTGTTTTGTTTTCGTGCATTCTCTTTTTTCAAAGAACATCGAGAGTGGAGAAAGAGAAAAGATTGAGAGTGGAGTTTTCGTCTATTCTCCTTCCAAGGAATAGAAGTGGAAAGAGCAGATAAAAAGATCCTAGGAAATCTGTCTTGCAATCTTGGTTGTTTTGTTTTTTTCTATTCTCTTTGACAGAGGAGATGTTCTAAGTGGAGTTGTCGTCCCTTCTCTTACCAATCAAGCATAAAGTGGTTGCTTGAAATGAAAGCACAATAGTGTCCCACCCATTTTTCTGTGACATAAACAAGAGTCAATCTTTCTGGATTTCTTGCTTGTTTTGTTGTCGTCTATTCTCTCTCTTTTCTCTCTTTTCTCTTGTCTCTTCTCTCTCCTCTTGTCTCTTCTCTCTCTTGTCTCTTTTTTCTCTCTTTTGTCTTCTTTCTTTTTTCTTCTGTCTTTTTCTTTTCTCTCTCGCTTTCGACTTTTGCTCTTTGATCTTGTTTTGTTGTCTCTCCAAAAGCCTAGGAAATCTTGCTTGCTTGTTTTGTTGTCTCTCCAAAGAGCCTAGGAAAGAGAGAAGTGGCATTCAAGCATTTTTTTTGTCTATTTGTTTTTCTGCTTGTTTTTTTGTTTTCGTCTATTTCGTAGAAGAGAGAGGAGAGAAAAGAAGTCGTTTTCGTGTATTTGCTCAAGCAAGCACTAGAGTCAACCAAGCAAGAGAGAAGTTTGGATTCATTTTTTGTCGTCGATTTCGGTCAAACAAGAAGGAAGAGAGAGAGTTGTCGTCCATTCTCTCTTCTGTCTTCTGTCTTTTTTGTTGCTTGTTTTTGTCCATTCTCTCTTCTGTCTTCTCTTTTCTGTCTCTTCTTTCTCTTCTCTCTCTCTGATTATTCTCTTTCTATTCGGATTCTCTTCTCTCTATCTCTTCTTCTTGTTCTTCTTTCTCTTGTTCTTATTCTGCTTCTCGTTTCTTTTCTTTTGTTCTCTTTCTCTGTCTTTCCTCTGTTCTTTTCTCTCGTTTTTCCGTTTCTTTTTGAAATTCCACTCAAATATTCGCTTTAAACCGAGGTAAATCTCTTTGAATGTAAAATCACAAGGGACTCTTCATTTTCTTTCTTTTTTGAAATAGGAAGTCTCTTTCTGTTCCCCCAAAAATTCCCGTGAAAAATCTTCCGATAATTCCTCTCAATGTAGAATCACAAGGGACTCGTTATTTTCTTTCGTTTTTTATACTAGAATTGTTTTTCGAATAGGAAGTTTTTTCTCTTTGTTTTTCTCTTTCTTATTCTTTCTCTTTTCTCTTATTCTGATTCTTGTTCTTCTCTGTCTCTTTTCTCTTTCTCTGATTCTTTCCTCTGAGACTGGTTCTTCTTTCTGCTCTTGTTCTTTCTCTTTCTTCTTTCTCTCCCTCTCTTTCCCTTCTTCTTCTCTTTCTTTTCTCTCTCTTTTCTCTTCTCTCTGTCTTTTTTCTTCTTTGTCTTTACTTCTTTCTCCTCTTCTTTTCTGCTTCTTGTTCTTTCTCTCTTTGTCTTCTTTTTCTGATTCTTTCTGCTCTCTCTTCCTCTCTTTTCTGTCTTTTCTCTCTCCTCTCTTCTACTCCTCTGTCTTCTCTGTCTCTTGTTCTTTTTCTGCTTCTTTTCCTTGTTCTTTTTCTTGTTCTCTTCTTTCTTTCTCCCCTCTCTCTTTCTGTTCTCTTTCTCCTCTCTCTCTTTCTGTTCTCTTTCTCCTTTTGTTTCTTTTCGGACTGGTACTTGTTTCTTTCTTGTTCTTGTCTCTTGTTTCTTTTTTTGTACTTGTTCTCTCTTCTCTCTGTTTTTGTCTGCTCTTCTGATTCTCCCGTTCTTGTTCTTGTTCTCTCTTCTTCTGATTCTTGTTCTTCTCTGTCTTTTCTGTCTCCTCTTTCTCTGATTCTTCTTTTCCGATTCTCTCTTCTCTCCGATCTGTCTTTCTCTTCTCTCTTCCTCTCTCTCTCTCTCTTTCTCTCTTCTTCTCTGATTCTTCTTTTTCTTTTCTTTCTCTGGTTCTTGTTCTTCTTTCTGATCTTCTTCTTGTTTTCTCTTTTCTCTTTCTGATCTTGTTGTTCTTGTTTTCTCTTCTCTCTTCTTCCTCTTGTTGTTCTCTTCTTGTTCTCTTCTTTTTCTCTCTCTCTGTCTCTTCTCTGTCTCTTCTCTGTCTTTCTTCTTTCTTGTTCTTTGTCTTCTCTCTTTCTTCTGTCTCTTCTCTCTCTTCTTTCTTGTTCTTAGTGTATTTCTGTTCTTCTGATTCTTCTTTTTTTGTCTCTCTTTCTCTCTTGTCTTCTTTCTCCTCTCTATCTCTCTTCTCTTTCTCTTCTCTCTCTTTTCTCTCTCTCTCTTTCTCTGATTCTTCTTTCTTCTCTTGTTCTTCTCTTTCTTATCTCCAAGTGTCCTTCTTCTGGCGCTGATTGGGGATTTCCCTTTCGATTTCCGGTTCTGGACTTTTTGTTTTTTGTAATTTTTTAATGAGAATGCTAGGGAAAATCTCTCTCACGATTCTATTTTTGAGTTTGGTAGAGCTATCGGAAAGAATGCGAATAATAGTAGCAAGGTGAGACGTCGGAGAAAGGTCCTCCTATCATATCAATCTGGGGTCAGAAGAAAGATAGAGCGGAGACCAAAGAGCAATTTCGGGTAAGTAGAAAGATCGATCGGCCTCCTAGACATGGATGGATATTGCAGATCGAATCGTCAAAGAATGCGAAGAATCCTCTAGGATCGTCAAGTCGGGGTCAGAAATGCAATCCTAGTGCTATATTTTGATAGAGTGCAGTCCGTGACTCCGAGGCATGGTCGGAGAGTGTGTAATCGCAGATTCTTGTAACTAGGGAATGATCTACTAGGAGGCAGACTTCTATAGTGGAGAGAGAGGGCAAACTCTTTTTCTCTTTCTTTCTCTGATTCTGCTTCTTTCTCTTCTGTTCTCTCTTTCTCTTCTGTTCTCTTTTCTCTTTTTTCTCTTCTGTTCTCTCTTTTTCTTCTTCTCTTTCTCTTCTCTTTTCGATCTTCTCTTGCTCTCTTTCTCTCTGACTCTTTCTCTATCTTCTCTCTCTCTTTCTTCTTCTGATCTCTCTGATTTTTGTTCCTCTTTTCTCTCTTCTTTCTCTCTCTTTCTGATTCCGACACTTGTTCTTGTTGTTCTTCTTTGTCTGATTCTTCTTTCTGGCACTTGTTCTGATTCTCTCTCTTCCTCTTCTGTCTGTTTCTTGTTCTTTTCTCTTCTTGTTCTTTTTCTTTCTCCTCTTTCTCTTATTCTTCTTCTTATTTTTCTTTCTCTGCTTCTTTTTCTTCTTCTTATTTTTCTGCTTCTTCTTTGTCTGATTCTTTCTATTCTCTTCTTTTCTTTCTCTTTTTCTTCTCTGTCTCTTCTGTCTGCTGTTCTCTTTCTTTCCTCTTCTCTCTCTGCTCTGATTCTCTCTCCTCTGTTTTCTTGTTCTCTTCTCTCTCTGTTTTCTTTCTCTTTCTCTCTCTTTCTGGTTCTTGTTCTCTTCTCTTTCTCTTCTTTTCTTTCTTGTTCTCTTTTCTTCTCTCTTTCTTCTCTTGTCTTCTTCTCTCTGAGTCTCTCTCTTCTCTGTCCCCTCTCTGTCTTTCTGACTTCTTTCTTTTTTCTCTCTTCTTTGTTTCTTTCTGCTCTCTGTCTTTTTGTCTTTTTCTTCTCTTCTTTCCTCTGTCTCTGATTCTTCTTGTTCTTTCTTCTCTTTCCTCTCTTTCTCTTCTTCTGTCTCTTCTTTGTCTTGTTCTGTTTTCTTTTCTCTCTCTCTGTCTTTCTTTTCTTTCTCTTCTTTCTTTTTCCTCTTTCTTCTTGTTCTGATTCTTCTTCTTTTTTTGTCTTCTTTTCTTTTCTTCTTCTCTCTTGTTCTTGTCTCTTTGTTTTGTTTCTTCTGTTTCTTTTCTCTCTTTCTTTTCTTCTTGTTCTTCTTATTCTTTTCTTCTTTCTTTTCTCTCTCTTTCTTCCTCTTTCTTCTTGCTTTCTTTTGTCTCTCTTTCTCTTTCTTTCTTTAGTCGATTCGAGGATTCCTTAGGTGGATCTTTGTGTACTTCCCTTGATTCCTTTCTTCTTCTTTCTTTTGACTTCACTCTTTCTTTCTTTCTTTGTTTCTATACGCAATTAGTTCCGTCCCTTCGTGTTGTGTTGACAGAATTCTTTGTATACGCAATTCCTGGATTGCCTTTTTTTAGACTTCTCTTTCTCTAGTGGATTCCTTGAGACTTTCTTTCATTCCCTCCTACATCTTTTGAAGCCTTCGCTTTCTATACGTAATTGCTTTCCCTTTTGACTTCCTGCTCAATCTTTTTCTACTTTTTCGACTTCATTCCTTTCAATCCCTAGATTGGTCCGAAGATCTTTGTCTACTTCATTCCTTGGAAGGCATAGATTTTTACGAAGATCTTTGTCTACTTCATTCCTCGGAAGCCCTAGATTTTTGGGAGATCTTTATTAGACTCTATTCTTTCTCGATTTTTCCTTTCTTTTTTTCTAATTTCTTTTTGATTTATTTATGGAAAGTTGGAAATGGACGACAACGAAAGAAGTAAGAAATAGCTCGGAGACAAAAGGAGGCTAAGGTAGTCGAGACTATCCTCTAAGAAGTCCGGATCGCGCGATCTCCAAAAGAGAGAAAAGAAGTAAGAAATAGGTAGTCGCTAGTAGCTAGGAGTAGAAGAGCGTGGCTAGTCTAGAGAATGGACGACAACTTCTACTTCCACTTTCACTTCCTTCTCTTCTTTGTTTACAGGGACGCCAACTCTGTCTCTTGCTTTCCTTTTGGAGACTGGAAAGAAGTAAGAAATAGCTATTAGCTAGGAGTAGTATCTAGTAGCTAGAGACTAGACGCCAAAAGCAAAGAACAAGAATCAGAGAAGAAAGAGATCGAAAGAAGAGAGAGGAAAAAGCAGTAAGAAATAGCTCGGAGACAAAAGGAGAGAGTAGAGAATGGACGACAACCAAAGAAGTAAGAAAAAGCTAGTAGCTAGGAGTCGAAAAGAGTAGCTAGTATCTTTAAGTAGAAGCGAGTATCTAGTAGCTAGTATCTAATAGTATCTAGTAGAGAGACTGGAGTAGAATCCCTTCGATTTCAAGGAAGAACTTTTCTTCCAATGACATCGAAACTTTCCCTTCTCTTTTTGTTTGTTGACCAAGAATGGAATGGACTAGATTCTTTTTTCTCTTTCTTTTCTCTTTCTTTTTATCTTCTGCTTCTCTGTCTTTTTCCCTTTCTTCTTCTTCTCTCTCTCTTTCTCTTTCTGTTTCTCTCTTTCTTCTCTCTTCCTCTCTTTTCTCTCTTTCTGGTCCTTCTTCTCTGTCTGCTCTCTCTGTTCTGCTTCTTCTCTTTCTTCTGTCTGCTCTCTCTTTTTTGTTCTTCCTCTTGTTTTCTCTCTTCTTCTCTTTCCCTTTTTTCTTCTCTCTCTTTTCTCTCTCTTCTCCTCTCTTTTTTCCAATCTTTTTTTTTTTTTCTCTTCTCTGTCTCTTTCTCTCTTTGTTTTTCCCTGTGGTTCTGTTGTTTTTCTGGGATTTCCCCTGTTTTTCCTTCTTTTTGTTCTTCTTTCTCTGCTTTTCTCTTTTTTTTTGTCTATTTTGTATGTATATGTTTGTCTTTTTTTCCGCATTTTGTGTTATTTGCTTACTGAAATCTGGTTTGTCTATTTTCTCGGTAGTAGAGTGTCCCTTTTTTCTTTTCTGTTTTGCTTTCTTTCCTAAAATCGGATTTGGTCATTTTGCACATAAGTGAAACGTCATTTTCTGATTTTCTGTGTTGATTTCTAGTTGGAAATCGGATTTGGTCATTTTCCAGTCATAGAAAACGTCAACTTCTGATTTTGGGATTGGATTTGCAAGTGTAAATGTGAATTGGTCATTTTTCACATAGTGAGAGTCCACTTTCCTATTTTTGGTTTTCATTTCTCTCTGCAAATCGAATTTGGTCATTTTTCATTCATAGAAAACGACAAGTTCTCCTTTTTTGTTTTGATTTGCAAGTGTAAATGTGAATTGGTCATTTTTCATTCATAGAAACAATCTCTGGTTTTTTGTTTTGATTTCTTTCCTAAAATCTGCATTGGTCATTTTTCATATAAGTAAAACGTCAATTTCCGATTTTCGGATTGTCTCTTCTCTTGTCAATGTGAATTGGTCATTTTGCATACATGGAAAACGTGGTTTTCCTATTTTCTGTTTTGATTTCCCCTTAGAAATCCGAATTGGTCCTTTTGGGTATATAGTCAACGTCATTTTCTTTTTTTCTGTTCTGATTTCTTTTTGGAAATATGATTTGGTCATTTTGTATACATAGAAAACGATCCCATGTGTTTTTTGGTTAGGATTTATTTACTAAAATCGGAATTGGTCTTTTCACCCCTAACAAAACGTCATTTTCTTTTTTCCGTTCTGATTTCAACTTGGAAATCCTAATTGGTACTTTTGGGCATAGGGAAAATGTCTTTTCTTTTTTTCGGATGGAATCTTCCCTTGGAAATCTGCATTGGTGATTTTGTGTGTATAGTAAACGTGGTTTTCTTTTTTTCTTTTGGTATCTTCCCTTTGGAATCCGAATTGGTCCTTTTGTTCATAGGGAACGTTTTCTCTTTTTCTTCTCTCTCTTCTCTGTCTTCTCTTTCCTCTCTCTTTCTCTTTCCTCTCTTTTTCTTCTGTCTTCTTTCTCTGACTCTTCTTCTCTCTCTTCTGTCTTCTTTCTCTGTCTGACTCTTTCTCTCTCTCTCTCTGACTCTTTCTCTCTCTCTCTTCTCTCTCTCTCTCTCTCTTCTCTCTCTCTCTCTGATTCTTGCTTTCTCTCCTCTTCTTTCTTTTTTCCTCTCTTTCTTCTC
>JAYMSM010000338.1:0-11636 GCA_036897885.1 Plantago crassifolia | reverse complement strand
TTTAGAGACAGAGAGGACAAGCTAATTACAAAAAATGCTGCCAATTACAGAGTCTTGTACTGTGAATCTTACTCAGCATGGATGAGACAAATGCTAATGGGAACGATTATGTTGACAAATTAGGAATTTGATGATAAAGCAGGATGCAAAATTTCCCTAAAAATTATATCAAGTACATGCCCGGGGGGCCGCTCTGATTGTCAACGAAGAGATTCAATTGGCAACTTGATCAGCTATGTACACACTCAGATATATAATTAGATTGCTAACATCAAGTTGCTGGTGTTTTGAGGAAGTTTAATGTCATGTCATCTGCACATTTGGCCAAGGGTAAATTTAACTTAGCCTGTAGACACAACAACAGGACTTGCAAAACAGCATCTAAACATGAAATGCACCTGAGCAGAGGTGAAAATGCAGCTGAGAATACTTAAATATAGCTAATACTAAGAGAAACCCAAGCTCATCTTTTTACAATCACCAACATCATACAGCAAGAAATACCCCGGGCATGACAGGAATGATAAAAGTAGACAAAACAAAATAAATCGTCTCAATTGGAAAGTACTTGCAGGATATAACTAACAAAAACATCCGGAAAAAAATGATAAAATGTCGCGTCATTAAATTTCTTGTTACTTGTCCTTACGGCCAGGGGCGGATCTATTCAGCATCTTGTGGGTGCTGTTGCCCCCACTAGTTTTTTCATTTCCTTCATGAATATTTGATTTGCCCCCACTTAGTTTTAAACTTTGCACCCACACAAGTTTGGAAATATTATTTTACACTCTTGAACTTTATGCAAAGTACATATTATTATAGAAAAAGTCATACTTATTACATTGAGGCTCTGTTGAATTCGTCTGAAATATCTTAACTGAACTGAATTAAATTGAACTGAATTTAAGTATAAACTTGAATTACGAAAATCTGAATTGAATGAATTGAACAGAACTAAACGGAAGACAATTAATATTAAGGTAAACTGAACCTACCGAGTAGGTGAGGTGACTTGCGATTAATAACCACATCGGCTAAAATAACTTCGATATCTTCTTCCCAAAAACGTCGCGTGGTTATGTATAATTTCGTGGGACTTGACTGACTAAAACTAAAAACGCTCTCATTCGGAAAACCACAAAATCTGCTTGCCTCCTCGCTCTCCACGGGAAAATTTCCATTGGAGCATGAGCCTTAATTCTACTTTATTATAATATTATAATATAATTATTGTATATAAATAATATTAGTTTATATATAGTAGAATATTTATAAATATCACATGCGGATACATAATTGAAATTTGAAAAACACGCTACATTCTTATTGTACAAGAATTGCCATGTTGACATATTGTATGAGAAAAGTTGTTACACGCGGCTGCTGAAAAGTATTGTTTTTACACAAGTATATCTTGACGTCCAAATTTATAACATAATTATATACTTTTACGAGTCAATAATTTGTAAACCCCAATAGATGACCAATTCTCAACATGTGCTGCATCTTCCTTCAACTTGTCCATCTTGTCTTCTTTGATCACCAGCTACAGTAACATAACATCATGGTTTTGCCTATAAATACTCACACTAGTATGACCTTCAAATATCACAAAACCACAACACAAATCCAACCAAGCTAACTGAACTCAATACAATCATCATGGTTTCTACTTCAATTAAGGCTACATGTTTTCTAATTTTATTCCTATTTGGTTCTGCTTTATCCCAGAGTAATCTCATCTGTCCGTTCGACTACTTCTTCCATATGGGAGATGGAGTTTTCGATATTGGTAATGCCATTGCTATCAAACCATCTGGCCCTAGGCTCCCTGCAGCACGTTTGCCTTATGGTATGACCACTCTTGGTCGTGCTACTGGACGTTGGTCTGATGGCCTTACTGACATTGACCTTGGAGGCGTAAATATGGGATTCCCCCATCCTGTTCCGTACTTGGGTGGAAATGCTACTGCCAATAATGCAATTATCTTTGCTGTCGCAAGAAGTCCTGTATTGGATCGTAGCTTCTACCGTGCTAGGGGTGTTAGAATTCCAGCACACGCAGTTTCCCTTAGCACTCAAATGCAATGGTTCAGAAAACATCTTGCCTCTATTTGCTCAACACCAACAGGTATGTAATATTTTCAATGATTTACCATGTACTATGTCAAAAGATTAATACTATTAGTATGATCACATATATATACTTAAAGGGCTAATTACATATAGTACCCCTGCTAAATGTTCCAATTACAGATTAGTCCCTAATGTTTAAATAATTACAAATAAACCCAAAATAGTGATAAAAATGACAAAATAATTACAAATAAACCCAAAATAGGGGCTAATTTGCAATTATTTTGGGTTTATTTGTAATTGTTCAAACAGCGGGGACTAATCTGTTAAGTGGACATCTAGCAGGGGTGGTATATGTAATTTATCCTAACTTAAATTTGTTTAATTTGAACAGAATGTGCGAATATCGTTGGAACCAAGTTCAATCTTCTTCACGGGAGATGTTGAAGGAAATGACATGGCAATGGCCTTGATTCTAAGGAAAATCCATTGAAGAAGCTTTGACTTATGTGCCAGCTATAACTGAAGTTCAGATCGACGCTGCAAGAGTAATAATCTTAACCATTTACTATCTGATTTCTTATATGCTTCATGATAATTGTATCTGGAGTACTACATGTATTCAGTATACTAACAATAAGTTAAATTATAATTGAATGCAGGAAGTGATTAGGATGGGAACGACACGCGTTATAATTCCAGGGAACTTCCCAATCGGATGCTTTCCATACATTCTGACAGAGTTTGGAACGAATGACCCTGCAGACTACGACAGCATGGGTTGTGTAAGGAGGATCAATGATCTTATCGAGTATAAGAACAACGATCTTCAAAGGGCGGTCACCAACCTTACCCAGGAATTTCCTAATGTGACAATATTTTATGGGGACTTTTACAATGCCTACTTGCGTCTTCTTAGAGAAACAAATGCAGGACCCAATGCGAACATGTCAATGGAGGCTTGTTGTGGAACTGGTGGTAGATACAATTATAACAGGAAAAGGTTCTGTGGTTCGAGAGGAGTGCCTGTTTGTTCGAACCCGAGTCAATACATTCACTGGGATGGTATTCACCTGACAGAAGATGCTAACAACCGTCTGGGAGCTATTCTTCAAGAGGGAGCCTTGGCTGCATTGAACTGCACTGTATAAGAATTGAAGTACTAGCTAATTCTTTTGTTATTAGTACAATGTGTTCTTTTTTATGTTAGATTTGATTTTTAGCAAAGTCTAGAGGTGAGGTTAATGTCCCCTCTATCTATTATTTAATTATATTCATATCGAAATACATTATATATCTGAAACTTTTAAATTTATTGAAGTACATAAACAGAAAGGTCCAATTCGGTTACAATATCATTCCAACGAGACAGTTTATCATGAATGATATGTAATTCATAATTTCTTTAGTTGGCACTTGCCTGGCACTAAAAAAGGTCAAAAATCAACTGTCTACTCCGCTGTTCCTGTGTAAGTGTCAACGGATACTCTAAACCAAATACCAGTGTTCATCTTATGTAACACAACATGCACTGAACACTAGAATGTAGTTTTCCGAAAGATTAATTAATTAATTAATTAAATATATTTCCTCTGTTAAAGCTGAGCTGATCATACTATAAAATAAATAGATAACCATATAATTTATTTCCTGCTGCTTGTATATATGAACAGTTAGGCTACATATGAAGTTCAGTAATGAAACTGTGAATGTTATTCGTGGAGGTTCCATCTTTAGCCACAGCTTCATAAGCCAACTCCTTCCACTTGCAAGCATTTCTTTTCAGCTCCTTGGCCTTCTCCCCTTGAGTCACCTCTTCTATGCACTTTGCGATTTCTTCTCTCCCAACGATCCCGTCTTCACTTGCTCTAACTCGTATCCCAACCCTCCACACATCCTCGACAAACTTCGCATTTGTTTGCTGATCCACCCATCGGCCCATACCAATAAGAGGAACTCCACAACACAATGCCTCCAGCGTCGAATTCCATCCACAGTGCGTCATGAAGCATGAAACTGCATCATGAGCCAGTACTTCTGGTTGATTGCACCAACTCACTACCAAACTACCTGGATAGGAAATCAATTAATGTTATATTTCTTGATAAGTTCAGACTTTTGAGGCAGATGAGATGGAATTTTATCATTACCTCTCTCTGATGCAGAGGAAGCGAAATTCGGAGGGAGCTTGTCCTCTTCGGAAGCTCTTACGACCCACAAAAACTGGCAATTGGAGATCTGTAGGGCGCAGGCTACTTCCTCCATTTGTTCTTTCGTGAGAGTTGCTACGCTTCCAAACGAGACATAAACAACAGATCCAGTCTCTTTAGTGTTTAGCCATTTGGTACAGCCTTCATAATTCGTCTCAAATAGGTTAATCATATGGCTCTTGCTGCCAGACACCTTTGTATCTGTCGACTCTAATGCAAATGTTGGTCCAATTGTCTTGATATTCCATTTACTGGCCATCCATTCTGATACCTGACAACACAGACCATGGATTAAAATCTGAACTAAACTAGAGTGATCTAAACTGAATAGACCTGAATTTAAGGCGAAAACAACAGAGCCTTAGTTACCTGATTTTCCAGCTTGTCAAAAGTGTTAAAGAAGATCCAGTCAGCTTTATCTATATTAGAGAACTGATCAGCACAAAGATTCATGACTATGTGTTTCGGATCATCAAACTCCGCAAAGTTTGGCAAATCCTGTAGTTCAAGCTGAGGCATGGAAGGTAATGACAGTATTTCATCTTCATAAGGGAACTTGATGACTCCTTGCTGCAAGTAATAATAGATAGTACTCACAGCACAAGTCTGAGTGAAAAACGACGCTCCTAGCAGACCTCGTTCATGTGCGATGTCCAAAATCCATGGCAACGTAGAATCGTATATAACAATCTTGGGAGCAGTACTCAGCTCTTCATCGATGAACTTGGCTAAATTCTTGGAGAAAACAGACCTAAACCGGTTGAAGTAGCTTTCAATGGTCTCTTGCTCCTTGACATCTTCCGAACCATCTGAGATGGTTCCTATTGCAATCGAGCTAGTTAGGATCGACAGTTTACCAGACTTGGTCACCTTAGGCGTTGAGACGACTGTGATCTGTACACCCTTTGAGGCGAGGTATTTGGCGAAGCAAAGAGCAGGGTTTACATGGCCTTGGGCAGGATATGGTACCACAAGAACATGAGGCTTTTGTTGTGAAACCTCTTCCTTCATATTTGTGCGGTTGGTTTTGATTGCTATCTCATCTGCAATTCAGAAAGCACCAAAGATCTTATATAAAGGATGGAGTAATTGAGAATTATTGGCTAAGGGACAAATGCTTACTTTGTTTTCCAAGGTACCAGCTTTCATTTCATATTGTAATATATAGTTCTTATTATAACCACATCTAGGCATTATGTTCTCTACTGTTTGTTATGTCTGTCATGGGGCATTTTTGGCCGTTCTATTGGCAAATCATCACGAGCGGAGATAGGGGTACGTGTCGAACAATAATGCGTTTTCTGGGGAATCGTGCAATATTGTTGTTAAACACACTATACATAGTATAGTATAGTTCAGCTGATGCTTTCAAGAGTTTCAACATCATCCAATCTCAACAAAATCTGGGTTCCAGAATATATGTAACAAAGTTGCAATGTCAGCGGAAAACATACTTGATTGATCGGTTCTTCTTCAACTATGCAGAGTGAATGAGAAATGAGAGAGAGAGCTTGGAGTAGTTTTCAAAGTTGTATGTAATTCTCATTAATTGTAAATGAAGTACAATCCTACCTATTTATACAAGGAACCTATAATCTAGACTAACTAAGAAGAAGCTGGAAGATAACAGACGGATTACAAGCTTCTAGCTTAATCCGAAATCACAGCAAATTGAATACAAAATGTTGGCGCCTAAATTCAAACGCGTTCCTGTTCCTGGAGGCTCCCGCTTTTCCTTCCTTCTTAGTTCGAAGTTGTCAATTCGTGACACGCTTTTCTGCTTGCTCTCTTGACACGCCCCCTCAAGATGGACATATATATCTGATATGTTCATCTTGCGCAACAGAAAATTTGTTTGATCTTTGGTCAAGGCTTTGGTTAGAAGATCTGCCAGTTGTTGTTTAGAGGGAACGTGTAGAATTTGAACTATACCTTCTAACACCTTTTCTCGAACGAAATGACAATCAATCTCCAGATGTTTCGTTCGTTCATGAAACACTGGATTCTTTGTGATATGTATAGCAGACTGGTTGTCACAATACATCCTTACTGGTGTAGATTGCTTGATGTTAAAATCCTTGAGAAGTGATAATAGCCAGACTATTTCACAAGTTGCAAAAGATAAAGCTCTGTACTCTGCCTCTGTGGAAGAACGGCTCACCGTGGTTTGTTTCTTTGTCTTCCAACTGATCAAGGACTGTCCCAAGAACACACAGTATCCAGTAGTGGAACGCCTTGTGAAAGGGCATGATGCCCAATCTGAATCACAGTAAGCTGTAATATCAGTGTTTCCATGAGAGGACAACAAAATTCCTTGTCCAGGTGAATTCTTTAGGTATTTAACAACCCTGTAAGCTGCATTCAAGTGCAATTTTGTTGGTTTGTCAAGAAATTGACTCAATATATTGACAGCATATGAAATGTCTGGTCGAGTTATATTGAGATAAATGAGTTTACCAATGAGTTTTCTATACTCAGTAACATCTCTCAAAATCTCATTGTCAATATCTTCATCGAATTTTGCATTTACTTCCATGGAAGTAACTACTGGTTTGCAATCTAGCAAACCTGTACTTTCAAGTATTTCTAGAGCATACTTACGTTGGCTAAGATGTAATCCTTCATCAGTACGAACAATCTCAAGGCCAAGAAAATATTTGGCCTCCCCAAGATCTCTGATCTTAAACTGTGAATGCAGCATGAATTTGACCTTATCAATCTCTTGTGTAGAGTTTCCTGTAATGATAATATCATCAACATAAACCAAAAGGGCAGTAAAATGTGTACTTGTGTTCTTGATAAACAATGAGTAATCTGCTTTGCTTTGAATAAAACCATGAGAGGTTAAAACACTTGAGAATTTGACATTCCATTGTCGAGATGCTTGTTTCAAGCCATATAGAGACTTGTGAAGTTTTAACACAAGTTTAGATGTATGTCCCCCCCCCCCTTGAAACAAGTATCCTGGAGGTGGATCCATATAAATTTCTTCATCTAAATCCCCATGAAGGAAGGCATTAGCTACATCCATTTGTTCACAAGACCATTGGTTTAAGGCCACAAGAGATAAGAACAAGCGTACTGTTGTCAATTTGGCAACAGGACTGAAAGTTTCGCAATAATCCAGACCATATTTCTGGGAATAACCTTTAGCAACTAATCTTGCCTTAAACTTGTCAATAGTTCCGTCAGATTTGAGTTTAGTTTTGTAAACATATCGACATCCGATTGGTTTGTGTCCAGAAGGTAATGGAACTTCAGACCATGTGTGATTATTCTTGAGTGCACATAACTCTGCATTCATAGCATCACGCCAGTGTGAATGAGGAACAGCCTCATCATATGTCTTAGGATCTGGATGAATCATAAGATTAAAAGCATAAAGCTGATCAGGAGGACTGAGAGCAGAATATGTGATGTATTGAGAGAGAGAATGTTTTGTAGATTCAGAAGAACGAACATTATTCATCACATTGTGATGATAATCTTTTAATCTGGTGTTAACAAGACGATTGCGTGAAGAACGCCTGAGATGAGGTGGGGAAGGTTCCACTTCTTCTTCTGATAATTCATGCTCTGAAGTGTCATACATGTCAAGATTATTAGAAGTAATATCATTGACAGAATCAATATGATCAGAAGAAGGATCTGAAGGAACATTCTCAGGTAATGGTGTATCTGAAGAAATAAGAGGAGAATATTTGTCACTAGCAGGTGTGTTGGTGACAGAAATGGTAGGAGAGAAATCAGGCGTGGTTGAATGTGGAGAGGTATCATTTTCAGGAACAAAACCAACTGGTTCTTCAATTTGTACAGAAGGAAAAGACGGTGAACTAGAATCTTTGAAGGGAAACACTTCTTCAATGAATTGAACTTCCCTTGTAACAAAGGTTTTATGTGTATCCAAGGTATGAACCTTATAGCCTTTACTATTTGGAGAATATCCAAGAAAGACACAAGGCAAACCACGTGATTCAAACTTCTTTCGATCAGGATTGTGATTGTAAGAGTAACATAAACAACCAAAAACTCTAATCTGAGAGTAATCTGGAGGTTTATGAAAGAATTTTTCATATGGTGTTATAAAATTCAACACAGAAGAAGGAATTCTGTTAATGAGATGAGTTGAGGTGAGGATAGCATCACCCCAAAAACGAACTGGAAGACCACTGCTAAACAATAAAGCACGAGCTACATTTAACAAATGTTGGTGTTTACGCTCCACAACTCCGTTCTGTTGTGGTGTGTAAATACAACTTCTCTGATGTATAATGCCAAGAGTGAGAAGTTCATTATCAAGATTGAATTCAGTACCATGATCAGTTCTTATGATTTTAATACGTGTACCATACTGAGTTTGTATAAAAGCAACAAAATTGAGAATAATCTGCTTCACTTCTGATTTTTGCTTGATCAAACGTACCCAAGTGAAACGGGTATAATCATCAACAATTGTCAGGAAAAATCTAAAACCTTCAATTGTACTATGGGTGTAAGGCCCCCATACATCAAAGTGAACAATATCAAAAGCACAATGTGTAGTAGTTACACTAACAGGAAATGCCTTTCGGCGGAATTTAGACTCAAGACAAACAGTACAAGTTGGCAAAGAAGAGCTGTCAAATTGTAAAGGCTGGATCATCTTCATTGCATCATATGAAGGATGTCCCAAACGTTGATGCCAAAGCATCACATCAGCTCTAATCTTTGTGTGACAAAGTACATGCTTGGGGTCTTTATTGACAGAATCAGAAGAAGCACCAGTAGAGCTTGAACTGGAACAAGGAAGTACATATAGAGATTCATGTCTCTTAGCAAGGCCAATTCTCCTTGTTGTACCAGTCTCCTGTATAAAACATTGCTTCTTAGTGAACACAAACTCAAATTTTTCATCATCAACAACCTTACTAACAGACAACAAATTCACATGGAAACTTGGTACATACAAAACATTATGCAAAGTTACTTGTTCATTGATCTTGATATCTCCAGTTAAAGTAACTTTGGTTTTAGTTTTGTCTGGTAAATAAACCGTACTATTAGTAGGTTGAACTGAGGATGTGAATAAATCAGGAGAGCAAACTACATGATCTGTAGCTCCTGTGTCAATTATAAATTTTTGTGCATAAGAAGCATGTATACTAGACACTAGAGAGGAGTTAGAAGAATTGTTACCAGAAAAACCAGTGAAACCTGAGAAGGTATCATCTGGATTAATACCAGCTTGAACTTCATTAGTAACAATGTTGTTCACATGTCCTGTAACTGCAGTAGAATCAGAAGATGGACCTACATCATTTTTCACCACATCTGGAACCTGATCCCAGGCATTCATAAAGTTCTGCATCTGTGTTCTCAGTTGAGAATACTGCTGCTGCATGGAAGGTGTTACTGAAGCACTGATGTTATAAGCCTGAGAAGTGCTTCCCTTATGATAATTTTGGCCAGTTCCTTGTCCAGCATTTCTGTTAGCCTTCTTGGACTGGTAATCATCAGGGTAGCCTATAAGCTTGTAGCATCTATCAATGGTGTGGCCTTCCTTCTTGCAGTTATCACAGAACCTATATGCTCTATCCTTCCTTTTTGCCTTCAGTGCATAAGTAGCAGCTGGAGTAACTGAGTTGTTACCAGTGTTACCACCATTTCTAGACTCTTTCTGCCTTTCTTCCTGAATAACCAGTGAGTAAACTTTATCTAAACTAGGTATAGAACTCATCATGATTATGGACCCTCTTATGTTGTCAAACTGCTCATTAAGGCCCATCAGAAACTGGAAAACCATGTCATCCTCTCTACTCTGACAGAGAGTTGCAGCTTTCTCACATTTACAAACATTCAGTGGTCTGTAAAGGTGCAGCTCTTCCCAAACTCCAGTAAGTCTATTAAAATAATCTGTCACAGATTGTGTACCCTGCAACTGAGTGCTAAGCTCCAACTGTAGCTGATATATGCGGACATTATCAGGATATGCATACCTCAGCACTATCTTATCCCATACGTCCTTAGCATAATCACTGAACCAGACAGTTGCCTTAATCTCTTCACTCAATGAACTCAAAATCCAGGACAACACAATATTATTGCACCTTAACCAAGGAAGGTAAAGCTTATGATCTAACGCAGGCATGTCAATGGAACCATCCACGAATCCTACCTTATTCTTAATAGACAATGATCTTAGCATCTCTCGTTTCCAGGAGAGATAATTGTTACCTTTCAAGATGTTTTTCACAGCTCCTGTAGTCAGATTATCATTATGATGTAAGTAATACACGCTGTTAACATCTGAAGGATCCTCATCATTCCTTGTGTTGCTGTTATCCTTCTTATTAGCAAGAGGCTCATTCACAGACTTTTCAGTAACAGAAGCCATTGTAAAAAATGAATCAGTCTGCAAAGTAACACAAATGATAGACTCAGAATCACAACAACCAGTGATCTAACTAATAAGTAACACAATTTGTTGAAATATCACTCAATTACTGATATGAACTAGATAAAATCTGTGCAGTCTTCACAATAAGACGCAACTTCAATCAAACTCAATATAGATCAAGGGAATGTAAAGAGAACATTCATCAGAAGAAATTATACAGGAAAATTAACACGAATTGTGTTAGCAATGATCTAAACCAAACAATCTGATCACGTAAAGACTACTGATCTAATGAACCGTGATTCAACAGGTGAATCACAACAAATGAAGTTGCTAAACAACACAAAAACTCATAAACAACAGATCGAATAGTTGAAACCTCTATCAAACAATAGATCAAACAGTTGATGAACTCTATCAACCGAAATCCTGATAGATCAGCAAAAATGTGTGCAGAACACACAAAATGTGATAGAAAAAGTGCACAGAACGTACAGAAGAAGAAACAAATCAGATCAGAAGCTCAGGTTCAGTGAACCTGGCTCTGATACCATAACAAAGTTGCAATGTCAGCGGAAAACATACTTGATTGATCGGTTCTTCTTCAACTATGCAGAGTGAATGAGAAACGAGAGAGAGAGCTTGGAGTAGTTTTGAAAGTTGTATGCAATTCTCATTAATTGTAAATGAAGTACAATCCTACCTATTTATACAAGGAACCTATAATCTAGACTATCTAAGAAGAAGCTGGAAGATAACAGACGGATTACAAGCTTCTAGCTTAATCCGAAATCACAGCAAATTGAATACAAAATGTTGGCGCCTAAATTCAAACGCGTTCCTGTTCCTGGAGGCTCCCGCTTTTCCTTCCTTCTTAGTTCGAAGTTGTCAATTCGTGACACGCTTTTCTGCTTGCTCTCTTGACACGCCCCCTCAAGATGGACATATATATCTGATATGTTCATCTTGCGCAA
>JAYMSM010000337.1:0-11648 GCA_036897885.1 Plantago crassifolia | reverse complement strand
CATGACAACTTCTTCAAACTAAGCTTATCACACACAAGAGCTCAAGCTGAAAGCTGCTTTTAAACAGTACTACTATTAACTATTAAGTAGACACAAGTTTAACCATGGCTAGAGCATAAATTGCTGGTAGATTATCCTGGCAAAAGTTTTGCCATGACTCTTGCTTCTCTTCTTCATTCTCTGTAAACGCCTCGTACAATGATATCGCAATGCTTCTTGCCGCTTCTCTTGCCTCGGGGAGCTTGTCATTCAACAAGTTTGATGCAATCTGGAGCAACGGAACCAGCCCAAACTCTTTCATACTTTCCAGATCCTACAAAGTTGTAACATATCTCTGAATTGTTAGTTTAATCTTCTTCAACACATGAAGGATACAAGACTGTTTGATTGTTCTTAAGGCCACTACATATTACAAAATAAGCACGGTAACATATAAGAGCAGTAGCTTATTTACCATCTTAGAGACACAGTGAGAGATTGAATTTGCAGCCTTGGCCCTGACTCTAAGGTTCATGTGTTTGACGTATGAACCGAGTTTATGGAGCATAGGAACAGGGCTCATGGACTCTACCATTACCTTCAGTGCACGGTCTGCCTCTTCACATACAAACTTCTTATCTTGGCCAGCTTTAAGCAATAGTTGCAACACCTATACAACACAAGGCACAGACCATAAAACTCAGAACTAACAATTTAGTTATCAAGAAGATAGATAATCCACATTGATATTGTTCTCAATTTCTCCTCACAAACACGGTACGAAAGGGATCCATAACATTCACAGCCACTCTGATTGATGCAGACGTTTCATTCCATATCTCAAATCTACATGATAACTAAGCATAAGGGATCCAAGGCTAATTAAATTTACATTTTATAGAGTGCCACTATATGTATCTCGAATCAGCGTGCAGATAAGTAAGCTAAAATGTTCTGGTAAACATAGTGAAATTAGCTAAAACAATCTCAAATCCAGTTAAACTCACCAACTGGCTAAAATCATCAGAAGTAGATTCAAACAACTTCTCACCAAAGGCCTTGAAAACATCAGCTGAAGCCATGATTGCGGTTTTGCACAACGCACTTCTTGGATTCTTCATTGCCTTAACCACCACCAACATCACATTTTCCCTACAATCCACATAAACGAAATCGTTCACTAAACGAAAAACAATCTACATTCCCTGACAACACCAATCAACATGTTAAATGAAACTCACAGAAGTGGCAGCAACATAGCAGAATGATACAGCGCGAGTCACCTAGCATCATTTCACGATTCACAAACTTTCAACCAATCTTTCGACTCTAACCCTCCAACAAGACCCTAAAAAATCACAAATCCAACAACAGAATCAAACCAATGCTCTTACAATAGCTACAAACTCCAACATGTAGAAAAAAGCTAAAATGGTGAAAAGGGACAAAAACCTGAATTTTAACATCTGGGTCCTCAAATTCCTTCAAATTCTCGGAAGCAATGTAGTCAATTGAAGCCTCTGCAGGAGGTGGCTGTGACACCGGCAGTTTGTTCTCGTCATTGACGCCTGATTCAGTCAATTTTTTCTCGTTTTGTGGTGGAATTGGGATCTTGGCTATCTTCTTGGGCCTTTCTGGGGTGAGTGGCAATGCGTTATCAAGAGATCTCAACGCCATTTTCGGTGAAATGGTTTCTTCTGTGTCTGGATGATGATTTTAGCTTTGTGAGAATGTAAAGAAATGATTTTTCAGGTGAAAAAATGAGTGTGAAAGTTGATTGAGGGATTAGGGTTTATATATATGAAGGAATGCAACGGTCATTTGTAATTTTGAAATATTTTGAGGATGAAAAAGTGGGGAGTAATTATCAATCTTCATAACGGTCTGAAGATGATTCTTGGCTTGGGAGGGGAGGGCCTCCCTCTTCTAGAAGTGTATTCTAGATGGATGGGTCATGGGAGTTGGGGTATTAGAAAACGGGGTGAGGTAACCGAGCTTAGTGGTACTGGTAACTATGGTTTAAATGACAGGCGTTGCGTATAAGAAAAATAATCACAATGTCCAACGTGCTGTAAAAAAAGAGTCTGATTGCGATTGTATATTTGTTGAATTGGAAAATTGTGTGACTTTACCATTTGTGTAGAACTATAAAGTATTATAGTGACAGTCGTAACGTAAATCGAATGTGCTTGCTAACCTTACAAATAATTACACAAATTATAAACGACAACTAGAACATATAGTACTATAATATGATATAGAACGACTGTTACTAAGCAAACTTTATAAATTTTGGATGTCGTAGGGAGTTGAGCTGGATAAACTAGTGGTGTTAAATGAAGGACTTGTAGTTGAATTTTTGTTTGAGGTGTTTTAGTAGTTGATTGGTAAAGCATTCAGAGTTTTCAGTTATACTAAAAGGATCGGTAAATCATTCAAAATTTTCAGTTGTAACGATATTTAATGTACCGAGTTTAATTGCTCTGTATTATTATTATTGAAGTTGGATTACTCTATTTTTAGTTTAAAAGTAAAAGTCATTATTGGCATGACAACGTCTCAATAGACAATAGACATACTCTATCATGCTCAAAGTTTTTGGTTTTCATGAGTTATCTACATTCATTTATTTTTCACTTTTATTTTTGGTAAATTTATATTATCGAGATCAAATACGAACAGAGATACGAGATACTATCTTTATACACATAGTCCACCTATAACATCTAATAAAATACTTCAGTTTTAGAATTGTACTTGCAGATTATAATTAGGTCGTATATCCCACAAACAACCTAACATAACACCTATCCGACTTGACTATTGTATTGTTTAACAGATCGAGTCAAACCGAGTATTGAGCTCAAGCTATAACGAGTTGGGCCCGAACTTGACTAGTGAAAGATAATGAGTTAGACAAAGAGCTCTAACTTAGTTCGAACTCAAAAATATAACATGTCTTAACGAACTTTATCGTGCTTTGACAATCCTTATCCATTAAAAATATAAAAATATAAACTTATTGGCCCGTTAAACGATCGAACATCAAATAAGGCTCGATTTCGACTCGTTTACCTTACTGGGCAAGTAAAACTCGAGTGATCGAAGACCTGGCTCGCATAACATCATTGGGCATAAACGTCATAATATAAGAATTTATCGACTCGTAATTTATCGGAAATCAACTAAAATAGTTAAAATTCATAAACCCCCTTGCAAAACCCTAGCTTGTCCCCCAAACCAATAAGGGCGATGCTCCCCTCTTCTTCCCAATCCATTCTGTTCTGATTTTGATTTGATTGATCATGGCAGCTAGAAAAATCACCCGGGATTATTTGCTTCTCTTCAAATCCAGACACCATCTTCTTCTCCGTCACCAATTCTCATCGCCTCCAAAGGTAATTACTTCATACTGTTTCAATTCTTGTTTTCTTGTTTTAAATGTAATTCGTGGATTGTATATTCATGGGGTTCGATTATGATTGATGGAATTGCATCTTGCTTGCTGGGTTATGTGTGTTTGTAGGTGCTTCTGCCAAATGGGGTGTCTTCTTTTAGAGCTCGTCGCGAGTTCAGTGTCTTGAATGACTTCTCCAACAAGATTAAAGAAGAGCTTGACAAGTATGTGGTTCTTTTACTCCAGTTGTAAATAAACAATGGAGCTAAATTACTAGTGTATCTTCAATTATTTCAATCCTGTACTCCAGTTATAGCTTCTCAGTTTTGCAGTATTGTTACAGCTCGTTTCAGTTCAGCTTAATGTTTTTGTTTGACAAGAGCCTTTGTGACCGAAAACACTAATCTTGCTGATACTTACTGTGGTTAACTATACTGATGTTGAATCGAATTGAATTGAATGATAGTCTTAGTTTAGCCATGGTTCACTGAAGAAGTGGTTTTTTGTTGTTTGGGACTACATGTTACAGTCTTATTTTAGCTCATATCAGCGCCGCTTAATGTTTTATGTTTGACGAAAGCTGTTGTGACCGAAAGCACTCATATTCGCTGATACTTTTGTGGTTACTATACTGATGTTGAATTGAATTGAATGATACACTCATTCTTGTCATGGTTCACTGAAGAAGTGGTTTTTTGTTATTTTACATTTTAGTATTTTACAGTCTTGGCTATACCATTGCGAAAAGTTATCATATGTGTGCTCAACTAGTTTTCTACTCCCTTTGTCCCGCCAAACTTCATACGTTTGGTGTGCTCGGAGTTTTAGATGAAAAGGTGGAAGTGTGTTATAAAAATGTGGAAAAAATGATGTAAAAGTCGTGTGGTAGTTTCATTTAATGTTTGAAGTTTTATGGGACAGCTATAAATGGACTTGTATAAAGTTTAGCGGTACGGAGGGAATAACTTTTTTTGTTTATTTCTTTCTATTCATTGGTTGTTGATCTATAAGGTAAAGGCAACATATGCCTTTTTGGCTGACAGCGTGATTATTTGGCTGCAGAAATAAGGAACTGAAAAAAACCATTAAAGGAATCAAGGAAGAGGCAGAGAAATTAAAAGAAGTGAAAGAGGATTTAAAAGCTAGGTAAATTCGCTGTGGTTTTATCGTATATGATCTTCTTGTTGTTGTTATGTGTCTCTTGGATAGCAATGTGAGGCCTGAGACATACTTTTGTATGTCAAGAGTGGCAGACACTTCTAATGGGGCCTCTGAGATGCTGTAATGGTGAAATGCAGAACGAAGCAGACCAGTGAGCAGCTCTACAAGCATGTTGACGGTGTGTGGACGGAAGCTGAAGCCAAGGCCAAGAAGGTACAAATATTCCTATTCTTTGTGTTTATTGCAGTATCATCAAGATGGGAGGTATAGGAAGCATGCATTTTCATGGTTCTTATAACCATCTTAAATCTTATGAGGCCCGTGAGACGAGTTTATGAACGATTTGTGTTATATGCACATTGATCTCCAACCTAATATAGTTGACAATTGATCTCCAACCTATTCATCATCTGATAGCAAAATGATGAATTCAATGGTTTTGCTAGTGACATCTGATAGCAAAATGTGTTTTTTTTTGGGTGGCATAAGCTAGCTTATCGGATGATTGCATTTGATAATTTACCATTGTGGATTCTATAGGGGCTTCTAACTTAGAATGGTAATTGGATCTTTTGTTTTCTTGTAGGTTTATGCTGAGGTGGAAGAAAAGATTTCAGCTGCTAAAGAGGAGGTTTGAATTGTTTCCCTTGAGATGAAATGCAAGTTAAGTGTTGTGTATATAAAATGATACAGGAGAATCTGAACCTTGATTCAGGTAAAAGATGGTTTTGGTACTGGAAAGAATGAAGCTGGAGGAAGCAATGGAGCATCAACAAATGGCAAGGATGCAAACAAGTCTTCTTCCAGTGAAGAAAAGCAGCAAGAGAAGCATCAACAATCTGAATCTACCAATACCTCCGAAACACTATTTGGCAAGTTCAAGTTTGGTTCTTCAATGTCTCCAAAGGTTTCATCAGCATTCAATAAATTAAGAGAGGCAAAACCAGTTGATTTGGTGAAGAAGGGATATAACATCGTAAAGGATGAACTTGAAGGCAATTCACATAGGAGAAAGCACCTCGAGCATGAAGCTCCTTCAGGAGCTCCACCACCAAACATTGAGAAAAGCACGCGCACTGAAGTTGTCTTGGTTCCTACCAAACAGTCCCCATGGGGTAAGAAATGGGAGTCGTTCAAGAACAAGGTAAATGTGTTACCAGTTTGCTGTTTATCGACTATGGGCTACTTTGGGTAATGGGTACTTTAACATATCGACATTTTCTTTAATATTGTCGTTTCTCTTTTCTGTGTCAGATGCGAGGACATCCTGTATTCAAGCGTGTTAGTGGATATAGCGAGCCTGTAATTGAAAAAAGCCAGGAGGTTTGTTGCAGTTGTTTCTATTCTTTTTGTTCACACAATTAAATATCGATCTCCCTTTTAATTCTTTTTCAGTATGGATTATTCTTGTGTAGTCTACCATGGTTTCTTAGTTGATTTTCTGTACTCTGTCGTACATATGCGGAGGTCAATTGTGTGCCGATAATATCCAGTTCTGTTGATATCAAGCTATCACTGCTTTCTTTTCTTTTTTCTTTTGAAACACTATTGATTGAGGTCATTTGGCATTTGGGACCATGTTTATCGAAAAGGAAACATATACACTGAAAAGTTTATCACTGATTTTTTTTGCTTTAATATATCTCATGATTGGCTTTTCAGATTGCAGAAGATGTTAGGGAGAGATGGGAGACCAGTGATCATCCAGTTGTTCACAAGATCCAAGAGTATGTTGTCATTCTAGTACCTGATTCAGTTAGACTCTGGTATTAACCGGTCAAAAATTTCTAATGATTATCCTTTGTTGTTTTCAGTATTAGTGAAACTGTTCTGGGAGAATCTGATACGGCGATGTTGTTCAAAGAGATTCGTCGCAGAGATCCGTAAGTTACATGTCGTACTATAACTTATTTTTAACCAATGAGGTTTATACTCCCAGCATCGCAATTCAAATGTTATATGCCAAAACATCTTAATTCTGGAAATATCATAACCCTCATTAAGCACACATCTTTATGAAAGTGCAAAACTTTATACCGATTCTTAATTCATTCTTTGCTCAAATGTACTCCATCCGCCCCAGAGTAAATGTCACATTATTCCATTTATATGGTACGTCCCAATACAAATGTCAGATCTCCATTCTTTGTAAATTATACACCCATTTTTGCACCACTTATTTTGGGAAACATGCTATCAATCCACTATTTCTCCGCTATTTTTGTATTATACATTGATCTCCATACCCGAAACAAATGTGACATCGGTCTGGGACGGAGGGAGAACAACAGACCTTTATTTATTTTCATGTCACCTACCTACACCAGCTACACTATATCCTTCAAATTCTATTAGATTACAGTGAAAATAGTCAAATACCACATCTGAAAGGGACAGAGGGAGTAGGTTTATTCATTTCACTAATTCGTAAAATATGGCTGCTTTAGGACCTTCTCTTTGCCAGACTTTGTGGCTGAGGTTCAAGAAGTGGTGAAGCCAGTCCTTATGGCTTATTCCAAAGTAAGTCTTTATAATTTAAAATGATTGTAAATTATTGTTACTATGCTTGACTTCATGTATCGTCTGTCTACAGGGGGATACTGAAGTTTTAGGGAAGTATTGTAGCTCCCATGTAATTGAGCAGTGCAAGGCAGAGCATAACGTTTTTGAAAGCCAAGGAGTCGTTTTTGATAATAAGGTGGGATATTAACATGTTTTGGGTCTTTTCAAGCCTGTACGTCAGAATTTATTTAGTCTAATCGAATTCGAGTGATGAAATTCTCCATTCACATAATCGAATTATTCCGGACTGCAGATTTTACATATCTCAGAAGTTGAAGTTCGAGAGACCAAAATGATGGGAGATTCTCCTATTATCATCGTGGCGGTAAGAATTCATCTCTGGGCTTTTTCTCCCCGCCCCAAATTTTTGCAGTTGTACAAGAACACACTAATTCATTTTATATTAGAATTCGTTTGGCCTTCTGCCATCAATTTTAATTGGCTTCTTATTTAAGTTGGTTCACATTCCCTGCATTTTCAATGATTCCTGCCTTAAATTCATGGTTTAAACAACTTCTTATTGATTTCGGCATACAATATCTGCAGTTCCAGACACAGCAAGTCTTCTGTATACGGGATAGGCTTGGTCAAATAACGGAAGGCGGGCAGGTAATTCCATGCTTCTAATGATGAGAGTTGACGATATTGCATTGAACTTGCTGTTGCTCCAATTTTATTCTATCTATACTTATAAGTTGGTCGCTATGGTGATATATTCAGGATACAATCCACACGGTGTATCATGCCTGGGCTATGCAACAGCTAGACCCGGAGGAATCTGGAGATGGTACTCAGAAAGTGATACATCTAAAGAAGCTGGCTTTGAGCTACCTGGACCTGGTGAATATGCAATAGGCATGTTCTTTTTGCCTACCTCTGATACACGGAGGGAACAGAGCAAGAGTGTATCTAACATAGATGTTTTGTCATTTGTACATCGAAGTGTATCTTGTGCTTACTTTCTTTGGCCTCAGATGTACATCTTGAGGAGGGTTGCAATGGTTGCCATCCGAGCTGCTTTAAACATGCAGCATGGCGGTGCTAAAGACTTCTATATATGTTCTCTGTCCTCAAGGTAGGTTTGTTTTCTTGGTAAACTTTGGATATTATTAAAAGATTATTCGGAACTGTTATTTGCAGCTGAAAAACTCTAAGCTTAACTGAAAAAACCTATTATGATGGTCTTCCGCTCGAAATAATCTGGAAAAAGCATATCTTTTTAAGTGGTCATCAGTAAATCCCTTGGAATCTCTAATTTTTAGCACATTTTTCAAACACTCACCAACTTCACCTGAACTTTCAATAATCTGAAGTTTTGTTGAACTTATGCTAAGATTTCTTGTTCTAGGATTTCTTACTAATAATTTCAAATTTGTATGACAGGACTGTGGTCTACAAAGGTCAGTTGAAGCCTGACCAGTTAAAGGAGTACTATTACGCGGATCTTGGCAATGAAAGGTTTACGAGCTACATGGCCCTGGTAAATATTTTATCCATTCTCTTTATTAATTGTCTGCTGACTCAATACTTAACCACGAACAGCATGGGGATCAACCGATTAACTCAAGCGGTGCAAGGTTGAGGAATGACTTCTGAGGCATTGAAGTATGAATGATCTCTTAAGTTCTTCCACACCCTTGATCACTATTTGGTTGGGGGATGCTGGATTGGATCTTTGGGTGAGTCGGTAAGGACCTCATTATGAAGTAAATAATGTTTGCAGAAAACTTGCCTCGTTCTGCTATGATCCGTTTAAAGGTGTAACCCCCCTTGTAATGGAAAGGATATTGTGTTTGGTGAAGGTTATAGCCTAGGGCCCCGATATGATGTAATGACAAGCCTAAGGTCCCAAAAATGATGTAATGACAAGCCTTGCTCCCTGTTCAGATGAAGTGCCCTGACCAATTTTGTTAAAAGACAGTTCTGACTTCATCTCTACTTATGTAAAGGAGTTTTCTAATGTTGAGTTTTTCTTCTTCTTAATTGCGTTTCCAGGTACATTCTCGATTCTCCACTAACACATTTCCAAGTTGGGACCGTGCACAACCCATGCGTGTACTTGGACACAATGGCGAGATAAACACTCTACGAGGCAATGTCAACTGGTAGGAATTTTGGTTTTGTTTGCTCTTTGTGATATCAGGTCTAGTTATGACTCTCCAGTTTGCACCAAGCTTCAGTCACAAATTGTTTCATTCTTTCGAACCGTTCAAATCTGTTGATTGGAATCTGATTAAATTGGTATTCCTTCTGTAGGATGAAGGCTCGTGAAGGACTCCTGAAGTGCACCGAGCTTGGCTTATCCAAGACAGAGATGAAGAAGCTTCTTCCAATTGTTGATGCCAGCTCGTCAGATTCTGGTATTCAGCCTACTAAAACTTCTATTTCGTTGTCTTCTTTGGGCGTACGAGCTTGGTTTATCCGCGTCGGTATTGTTCCTTTCACAGTATCTAATCTTTCATCATTTCCCTGATTAGGTGCATTTGATGGCGTACTTGAACTTTTGGTTAGAGCTGGAAGAAGTCTTCCAGAAGCTGTGATGATGATGATTCCTGAAGCCTGGCAAAATGATAAGAACATGGATCCTGAGAGGAAGGCTCTTTATGAGTATTTCTCCGCTCTAATGGAACCGTGGGATGGCCCTGCGCTTATATCATGTATGCTATTTCATCAGAAATTAATTTCTCATTGGAGTCTCGTCATTGTGTCTGACTCAACCTCTCGTGAACATGTCTGCAGTTACTGATGGAAGATATCTTGGAGCAACATTGGATCGAAATGGTTTACGTCCAGGACGATTTTACGTCACTCACAGTGGCAGAGTTATCATGGCAAGTGAAGTTGGAGTGGTCGATATTGCCCCTGAAGATGTATCACGGAAAGGAAGACTTAATCCTGGTATGATGCTTCTTGTGGACTTCGAGAATCATGTTGTTGTGGATGACGAAGCCTTGAAGCAACAATACTCGATAGCGAGACCATATGGAGAGTGGTTACAAAGGCAAAAGATTCAATTGAAGGACATTGTCGAATCTGTCCAGGAATCTGACCGCATAGCTCCTCCAATTGCTGGTGTTGTGCAGGTTAGCATTACTCTAGTTTCTAAGTGCATTGTTAATTGTTTTATCCTTGTCATAAGCTAACATGTGATGTTATAAAATTGTAGGGATCTGTTGATGACGAAAACATGGAAAATATGGGACTTCATGGTTTGCTTTCTCCACTGAAGGCATTCGGTTACACCGTTGAATCCTTGGAGATGTTACTGCTGCCTATGGCTAAAGATGGGGTTGAGGCACTTGGCTCTATGGGAAACGACGCTCCATTGGCTGTGATGTCCAACAGAGAAAAACTCACATTTGAGTATTTCAAGCAGATGTTTGCCCAGGTCACAAACCCCCCAATTGATCCTATTAGGGAGAAGATTGTGACCTCCATGGAGTGCATGATCGGCCCTGAAGGTGATCTTACAGAGACCACAGAGGAACAATGTCACCGCTTGTCACTGAAAGGTCCTTTGCTGTCCATTGAAGAAATGGAAGCCATGAAAAAGATGAACTACAGAGGTTGGAAAAGTAAAGTTCTTGACATTACCTATTCCAAGAGTCGTGGTAGGAAGGGTTTGGAAGAAACCTTAGACAGGATATGCTCTGAAGCACATGAAGCAATCAGGGATGGATACACTACACTTGTCCTTTCTGACAGAGGTAAATATCCTCATATGGGAATTCTAAATTTCATGTTTCTTTTCTCTTATAATGATGCTAATCATCTTATCCATCAATTTCTGAAGCTTTCTCTCCAAAGCGTGTCGCTGTCAGTTCACTCTTGGCTGTTGGTGCTGTACATCATCATCTCGTAAAGAAGCTTGAGCGAACCCGTGTTGCGTTGGTTGTTGAATCTGCCGAGCCACGTGAAGTACACCACTTTTGTACACTTGTAGGATTTGGTGCTGATGCAATCTGCCCTTACTTGGCCGTTGAAGCGATTTGGAGATTGCAAGTTGATGGAAAAATTCCACCCAAATCAACTGGCGAATTTCACACAAAAGAGGAGCTTGTTAAGAAGTACTTTAAAGCTACCAGCTATGGCATGATGAAGGTGCTAGCTAAAATGGGAATATCAACTCTGGCCTCATATAAAGGTGCTCAGATTTTCGAGGCAGTTGGGCTCTCATCAGAGGTGATGTCTCGTTGCTTCGCTGGGACTCCAAGCAGAGTGGAGGGTGCTACTTTTGAAGCACTTGCAATTGATGCACTTCAGTTGCACGAGATGGCTTTCCCAACACGTGCGTTACCGCCTGGCAGTGCTGAGGCTGTAGCACTTCCTAATCCTGGAGATTACCACTGGAGAAAAGGTGGAGAAGTTCACCTGAATGACCCCCTTGCTATTGCAAAATTACAGGAAGCTGCCAGAACCAACAGTGTGGCTGCATACAAAGAATACTCAAAACGTGTCCAGGAGTTGAACAAGTCTTGCAATCTTAGAGGGTTACTTAAATTTAAAGATACTGAAGTGGGAATACCTTTAGAAGAAGTTGAACCAGCAA
>JAYMSM010000336.1:0-11661 GCA_036897885.1 Plantago crassifolia | reverse complement strand
ACATTAAACAAGGTTCGGATTCGGATCGTAATATGTTGTCATCAAGTACCTTGACTCAGCTCCTAACACTACCACACCGGTCCTATACATCCCCACCACGTTAAATCGTTAATTATGTTAGTGTTGTTTAGCTCTAATGCTTTAGTAGTATAGAGTAAACTGAGAGAAAGTTTGGTGTTAAGTGAACTAAAATGAAAAGGTGAATGTGACAAGGACTAGTTAGTTACTACTACTACTACAAGGTTTAGATTTGGTGTCAGTCAGAGACATACATATTCATTCATTCTTACATATGTTAATTAAATAATACTGCTACTAATATTCATTCATTTTCATAGAATAAGACACAACACTCGCCTCTTTTGTTGTTTAAAGGCTTAAAGCCATAATATAATTATTTATTCGGACATGGAGTAGTATTATTTCACTTGAGATATTTTTAGAATATTTTCGAGAATGTTCCATGTCCGCCGACCCGAGCAACAATTGACACAATGGAATGATGGTTCACAGCCCACAATAACCAAGTTTTTTAATTGATTAATGGAGTAGCAGTTTTTGTATCTCCTAATATATGTGAATCATAAATATTCTCAATGTTTCACACCGAATTTGAAACCGAATTCGAATTGAGTTTTGAAAAATACTGAATCGTGAATAGTAATTAAATTTGAATTAATCTTTAAATTTTGAGTTTTTGTGTTTATAAGTAGATTGTGATAATAGTAACTCCTCTCTTCCTGAGAGCTCTCCCCTCTAGGCTGCAGATTGAGCCCTCTCATCGTGGGAGCTCGATCCTCTTCTTTCCTCTTCTCCTTCCCCATAGCCGGTGAGTCTCCGCCCATATTTTCGAGTGATAGTGAGGCCACATATTCTTCCAAGTGTGTCCACGGTTCTGCTGTTCACCAGATTGTGGGTTCGCAATTGTCGGGATTCACCCTAGTCTCTTCTCTTTTTTAAGTTTTAAATTTCAAAAGTTACTATTTCATTGCAGTGATTACTTTTTCCTTTTTTATTAAACCTACCTTCTAACTCTGGTACTGGGTGCAAGTTTTTCTCTTTTGTCTTGAATTGCAGGCGGCTTCTGGCTCATCGTTACTGCCCTTTTACACTCATATAACAGATCGCAACATTTAGTTCGTCTTTGAGGGATGGCTAGAAATATGGACGATCTGTGTGCTAAACTTAAGTTGACTGACATTGAAAATACAAAAGTGGTGATTCCAACGGTTGTATGGAATACTACGACATTGGATCTGCAGTTGTGCCTAGTCGGTAGGGTGTTGAGGCAAAAACCGGTTCATTTGGAGTCTTTTGAGCGTTCCATGGTATCTGGATTCAACCTCCCTCGATCTGTTGATATTCAGAAGGTAGGAACTGACAGACTCCTATTCAAATTCGAGACGGAAGGCGACAGGAAGTCGGTTATGAATAGGGGGCCTTGGTCGTTTGAGAAGCACTTGGTTGTAATGCGCCTGATAAGAGCAGGGGAGGATCCATTGCATGTGGCATTGGACGAAGCGGAGTTCTGGATTCAGATTAAAGGTTTGCCGATTTTGTTGATGCATCGTGGGATGGCGGGGGTTCTTGGAGCTGCATTAGGAGAATTAGTGGATATGGACTGTATCAAAGATAGACAAGCTCTAAGTTCGTCTATGTGCATACGAGTCCGGATGAATGTCACAAAGCCGCTTAGGAGGATGATTAAGGCAATGGGACCGAACAAACAGGAGATCATAGTCCAGGTAGCTTATGAAAGACTGACCAACTTCAGTTACTTTTGTGGCCTTATTGGGCACCTGGTCAAAGATTGTCACGATTGTATGGACTTAGTGAATGGGAACGGAGTAGTGCCGGAAGAGAGATTAGAATACGGAGAATGGCTGCGGGCAAACGAGAGTACTGTTCAACCTAAATTTGTCGACGGGGGACTGAAAATTAACCGTCCTCAGCCTAGGAGCACCTAGCCTACACCGCCCCACCCGACAAGCTTCGTCAGAGGTCCTCATAATCGGTCTACTTCGCAAGTTGACAAAGGGAAGGGCATTTTGGGGAATATGCCTACCAACCCCAATCTTCGGTCTGATTTGGTTCTGCAGGAGAATCCTAGTGTTTTTGGTAATTCACTTAATGCTAGAGAGAATCAGGGAAAGGAAATCGTAATTGATGCGGGAAAGGATATTCAAAATTCAAAAGAGGCCAACCAAAATCAGGGAGTAGATTATGGGAAGGAGATAACTAACTCTACTAATATTATGCCTTTTAATCACACCCATATTAGCGAGCTGCCCCTAAATATTGTCATTGATGTCCCTGAGCCAATTAACCTGATCCAGCTCATTCCCTATGATCAAGCCTACATTGTAGAACTCCAGTAAAATTCCACTCACCCTAATCTTTTGTCGACCCAGCCACTTCCCACATCTTTCACACGCCACTCACAGCACATACTCATACCCCCGGCCCAACACACGGGTGGCCTTGACTTAGGCCCAACTAATTCCACCCATAGCCCAACACTCCAATCACTTCTCAATCAACCTCTGAGACCCATTAACCCAAATCAGCCCAAGCCACTAGGGACTTTTAAGCGCAGGGGATGCCTAGTAGGTAGCAAGAATTCCACCAAGAAATTAGAAACCAGTTGTGTCAAGAAACGGACCCAATATGACAAGGAAAATTTGGCAGTGGAGGTGATTCAGAAAAAACAGAAGTTTGACATAACAACTCTAAACTCCAGACCAGAGGCGGAGGCTGCGGAGCAGTCCCGCCTATCCCAATGAGCATCCTAAGTTGGAACTGTCAAGGTTAGGGGAACCTTTGGACAGTTCGTGAATTAGGAGATTTAATTAAGCGCTTCAACCCCTCTTTAATTTTTCTTATGGAAACTCGTCTTTGTACTAGTCGTATTAATAAATTGAAGGAGAAATTTGATTTGTTTGGTTTTTCGGTGGATTCTGTTGGTCGTTCCGGTGGTCTTGCTTTGCTATGGTCAAAAAACATTAATGTTACTCTTCAGAATTATTCTCGCCATCATATTGACACTCATGTCCAATTGGATCAACAATCTAGTATTTGGCGCTTTACCGGTTTTTATGGAGAACCGGATACTAATAAGCGGAAAAATACTTGGGATCTTTTGAAACAATTGAGCTCCTTTTCAGAAAGAGAATGGTTGTGCATAGGTGATTTTAATGAAATGCTCTCTAATTCTGAAAAATGGGGAGGAAATCAGATCGGCCCGGCTCGACTCCGAGCTTTTCGAACCAGCTTGCAAGAAACCGGTCTCTTTGACTTGGGTTATTCTGGTTATCAATACACATGGTTTAACAAAAGGACCAACCCGCGGTCAATTAGATGCTGATTGGACCGGGGACTGGCTAGTGCTTCCTGGAAACACGTTTTCCCCACAGCAAAACTCTCTCACGTTTCCTGTACGTTTTCTGACCACAACGCCTTACATCTTCAGCTCTCCACCATTGCCCCCAGAATTCATCACACCCACCGACCATGGAGATTCGAGTCGATGTGGATTCAACACAGTGGCTGCTCCCAAATCATTAGTTCCCACTGGAACGATGATACAGACACAGCAACGGCGATTAGCCTCTGCCGTGACGGTCTACAAGCCTGGAGTGAATTCGAATTTGGCAGCCTCAAGGCCAGAATCCGAGATCTGAAAGGGAAAATCACTGCAATTCGCGAATGGGTATACTCGACAGAAGCAAAAGCGGAGGATATCTGTTTAACAACAGAATTGGAAACTCTTTTGGAGAATGAGGATACTATGTGGCGGCAAAGAGCTAAAACCCATTGGGCTAAAGAGGGGGATCGAAACACAAAATTCTTCCATCAGAAAGCTACACAGAGGCACGAAAGGAACGAAATCAAGGGGCTTAAGGATAGTACTGGAACCCTCCAATACTCCCAAGCAGCAATGACTGACATAGCAGTGAATTACTTCAAAGGGATTTTCACTTCTGGCCAGCCGGACCCAGTGGACATAGCTGCAGCAATTGAGCACGTCGAGACCAGAGTTACTGCCGGCATAAATTCGGACATGACCCAGCCTTACACTGCAGAAGAGGTAAAAATGGCTTTAACTCAAATGTACCCTCTTAAGTCTCCTGGTCCTGATGGTATGCCTGTTGTTTTTTATCAGAAGTATTGGTCTATTGTTGGCCCCTCTGTTACTAATTGCTGTCTAAATCTTCTGAATAATCGGACCTTTGATACTAGCTTGAATTTTACTCATATTGTGCTCATTCCGAAAAGCAAATCTCCTGATGATATCTCACAATTTCGTCCCATTAGTCTCAGCAATGTTGTTTTCAAAATTGCCTCTAAATGCTTGACTAATAGGCTGAAAAAACATATGCCATCTTTAATAAGTGAAACTCAGTCTGCTTTTATTCCGGGTAGGTTAATTACTGATAATGTTCTAGTGTCTTATGAAATTAACCACTACTTGAAAAGAAAAACTAAAGGCAGAGACTGTTACATGGCCTTGAAACTAGATATGAGTAAAGCTTATGACCGAGGGGAGTGGCCTTTTCTGGAATGTGTGTTGCGTAGATTAGGTTTTGAGCATTCCTTTGTGAATTTAATCATGCTCTGTGTGCGCACCGTTTCCTATTCCATCAGATTTAACGGTTATACCTTTGGTCCTATCCAGCCTGAGAGGGGTATTAGACAAGGGGACCCCTTATCCCCTTATTTGTTCCTATTTTGCACTGAAGCTTTCAGTTCTATGATTCTGGATGCTGAGCGTAGGGAGGTGCTGCGGGGGGTTGCAGTAAACTCCGTGGCACCTAGGATCTCGCACCTTCTATTTGTTGATGATACATTAATCTTTTGTGAGGCAACAAGGGAGTCGGCGAGGGAGGTTGGTAATATTTTGCGTAGATATAGTTTGGCCTCAGGACAAATTATTAATCTAGACAAATCTGCAGCCGTCTTCAGTAGAAATACAGGGGTTGATAGAGTGGAAGAAGTGAGAAATTGTCTACCCATTCATGTAGTAGATAAGCGTGATAAATATTTAGGGTTGCCAACCGATATGGGTAGGTCTAAGAAAGAGGTTTTTAGATGGCTAAGAGAGCGAATCTGGGCTAAAACTGAGGGTTTTGGAGAAAAAGTGTTGTCTAAGGCAGGGAAAGAAGTCTTAATTAAATTTGTTTTGCAAGCCATTCCTACATATGTAATGAGCTGTTTCAAACTTCCTGAGTATTTACTGCATGAAATTGAATCTGTAATAGCAAAATTTTGGTGGGGGGATGGGCGTACTAAGAAGATTCACTGGATTAATTGGGACAACTTGTGTGACAGTAAGCGAGATGGAGGAATGGGTTTCCGTGATCTTAGTTCTTTTAACATAGCCATGTTGGGGAAACAAATCTGGAGAATTATCCAGCAACCTGAGTCCCTCCTTAGTCAGGTTATGAAAGCCAAGTATTTTCCAGACTGTGACATACTTGATGTTGTTCCTCACTCTGATTCATCATTTACCTGGAAGAGTCTTTATGGGGCGATTGAACTGATCCAGCAAGGCATCTGCTGGAGAGTAGGTGCAGGGACACAAATTAGTGTGTGGGAAGATAATTGGGTACCGAGAGACCACCAACTTAGACCCATAACACCTGATCTGTACCACTTGGGAGAGATATCTGTTGCTAATCTCATTACATCTGACAGAACCTGGGACTTACACCTGCTGCACACCTTATTTTGGGAAGAAGATGTTGAGGCTATTAGGCGTATTCCTTTAGGCAATGCTTCTTCTGTAGACCGTAGAGTTTGGCACTATGATAGGAAAGGGTTCTATTCGGTAAAGTCAGGTTACCATCTTCTGCGTGCCCTCAAGAAACGTCGACGAACTCAGTCTGCAGCTAGTTCTAGCTCTCAACCACATGAAGTTGACTGGTTTTTCATATGGAAACTGCCTTTACCTAATAAAATAAAAATCTTTGCCTGGCGGGTGTTGCGTAATTGATAAGGCGAGGGTTAGAAGCCCAATTATCAGTATAATATTAGTCTTTATCAGTATAATATTAGTCCTTAAAGCTACTTTTGGGCTTTATTATGTTTACTTTATGATCGAGTCTGTTAGTCTTGTAAGCCCATTAGGGTTTATGCTAGCTAGTATTTATATTCCAGTAGCTTTAGGATTTTCGTTTACGCTTTGATGATTTGAAAACAGACAATTTGTCTTTGGGTTTAATCCCTGATAGTTTGGTTCTTAGTCTTGGATTGTGGATTCAATCCTGTGTTCTTCATTTCTTCAACAATTCTATGTGTTAGGTTGCTTTTATCCTTTCATATATTCCGCTGCCCTATCACAAGTTTATGAAACTATGCTGAAAGAGTGCCTTTTTATATTCTGCAATGCAATTTTGTATTGAATTAGGGCCAAAGGACCTTCCAATTATAACTAAAGCAGCAGGAACATTAGCCGGGCGCGCAATTGGATATGTTCAGGTGGCACGTGGCCAATTTGAAAGCGTTATGAAGCAGTCCCAAGTTCACCATGTTGGTATCTATCTCTGCATTCTAATAGGATTATGTTTTACTTTACATGTATGTGCTCTCTTAAAATTCAGGTAAGTACAAGCTAATAATAAGTTAAAATATAAAATCAATGTATCATCTAGTCTCTGCTCAATTCGTCAAATCTATGAGTACTGAACTGAAAGAACTTAAATTGAACTCAACAAAATTGAATTTAACGACTGAACAGAGACAAATAGTCCTAGTCTAAAGTACTTCTAGACATATCTAATGCCCCCGTGGTCCAAAGTCTAGAATCCGAATAAATAACACATGAAAGTGAATGTTACTTACTATATTACACGTACACGTCTTTTTCTTTAACTTTTTTTTTTAAATCTTTTTCTTTAACTTCTTTTTACTATAAATCTATGTCCCAAATGCAAAAGTTTCTAATCAGACCCAGTAACATGACAATGGCCAAGCCTCATATAGTTCTGTTCCCATTCATGTCCAAAGGCCACACCATTCCGCTCCTTCAACTAACCCGACTCCTTGTGAATCGAGATGTATCAGTTACCATTTTCACCACCTCTGCCAACCACCCGTTCGTGGCAGATTCTCTAATTGGAGTGGAACATGTTTCGATTATCGACTTGCCGTTTCCGGATAACATACCTGAGGTTCCTATGGGAGTTGAAAGCACGGACAAGCTCCCGTCCATGTCTCTGTTTGTTCCATTTGTTACTGGGACCAAACAAATGCAACCTCATTTTGAAGAAGCACTTGAATGTATCCATTCTAAGGTACGTATGAATTTGAAAAACAATCAAAATTATTTTTATGAATTTGACTGCACATCGAAAATATGGTACTTCCAAAAGTCAGAATACCAAGTGCCGCGATTTCATGTACGATTCTAGACGCATATCTAACAATTCGTCGCAAATTAGATAGAATATATCATCAGTTTCAAAAAGCGTCACAAGAATACTCCCCAGTATACAAATTAGCTAGCTACTTGGTTATGAATTGTTACGAAACTCATCAATTCGTCATAAATGTTTGTCCAATGTCGGTTCACTCAAAATTTTGAATGTCATTTGTAGGTGAGCTGCATCATCTCAGATGGATTTCTCCACTGGACACTGCAATCAGCATCACGGTTCGGTATCCCTCGAGTGAGCTTTCTCGGCATGAACACTTATGTAAATGCAGTAATGCACAGTGCCTCACGAAACGGCATGGTAAGTCTACACGAGTCTCCTGATGAGCCGTTCACTATCCCAGACTTCCCCTGGATTAGCCTCACCAGGAACCACTTTGATGATCCGTTTAACAAACGCGATCCTACGGGACCACATTTTGATTTCATAATGGAATCGTTAACAGCAACGATAAATAGCTACGGGAAGTTAGTGAATATCTTCTACGAGTTGGAAAAACCATTCATGGATTATTATAATCGCGAATGTAAGCCTAAAGCATGGTGTGTTGGTCCTCTTTGTCTTGCACAACCGAAGATGAGCCTGGTTGATGGTAAGAAGCCGAAATGGATCAACTGGCTTGATCAAATGTTGGCAGAAAAGCGTTCGGTTCTTTATGTTGCATTTGGATCACAGGCAAAAATATCGCCTGAGCAGTTTACTGAAATAGCAATGGGATTGGAGGAATCGAAGGTTTGCTTCTTTTGGGTCATGGGGAAAAATGCGAAAGAGATAGAACTAGTCGATGGATATGAAGAAAGAGTCAAGGAACGAGGAATCGTGGTGAAAGAGTGGGTAGATCAGAGAGGGATTCTAGAACATGAGGCCGTTCAGGGATTTTTAAGTCATTGTGGTTGGAGTTCTGTTCTGGAGGGGATTTGTGCTGGAGTTCCGATTCTTGCGTGGCCGATGATGGCCGAGCAATGGGTTAATGCAAAGGCGGTCGTTGAGGAGATTAGAATTGGTTTGGGTGTCACTACTGTTAATGGATCGGCTAAGGGATTTGTCAACCAGGAGAGCTTGAGGGATTCGGTCATAGAGCTAATGGAGGGTGAAAAGGCATTAGGTCTGAGGGAAAGGGTGAAGGAGGTCGCAGAGACCGCTAGGAAGGCTGTGGCAGAGGGTGGTTCGTCATGGAAAGATTTGAATCGGATGATTGAAGAGGTACACAAGCAAAAGGAGATCAATAGTTCTATGCTATAAAGAGAATAATTAAGCATCAAGAAACTTTGTACCAGAATTAAGACAGGAAGTATTATTCATATACATGACAAACTTTCAAATCAAGTATAGTTCACATTCTGTGAATTTAACTTAGATACTCAGATCAGCAGGCTTATTTTTCTGCTTTGTACCTCTTCGATCAGCTCGTCTAAAGCATTTGACGACGAACCACCATCAGCCACAGCACTCCTTGCGGCCTTAGCTAATATTTTGATATTCTCTATCAGCTCTTTTCGGTTATCGCTCAATCATGAAATCCCTCAAGCTCTCTCCCGTAACAAATCCTTTGGCTGACGCATCAATAGCTTTCACTCTCAGAAGACCAACTTTAATCTCCTCCGCTACCATTATCGCATTAAGGCCTTGATCAGCAAACATAGGCCACGCTAAAATCGGAACCTCAGCACAAATACCTTCCAAGATAGTGTTCCAGCCGCAGTGACTCAAAAATCCTTGACTGCCTCATGTTCAAGAATCTCTTTCTGATTTTACCCATTCGTCCACAAGTAGTCCTCTTTCCTTCACCCGGTTTTCAAATCCATCAATCGATTCCATTGCCTCTCCGCTCTTTCCCAATACCCACAAGAAGTTTACGTGTGATTGTTCTAAACCGACAACTAATTCGTGGAACTGTCTTGTTGATAGTTTTGCTTGAGACCCTAAGGCAATGTAGAGAACTGGGCGGTTCAGTGCTAGCATTTGGTCAAGCCAGTGGATCACTTTATTCATTGAACTAGGTAATTGATTTTTCCGCGTGAGACAGAGGGGTCCTACATTCCATGATTTTACCTTGCTGTGGTTGTAAGCGTCGTCTGCAAACAGCGGTTGTCGTCTGCAAACAGCGGTTCAAGCTCGTAGAAGCTATTCTGCACCAACCCATAGCTATTTTGAGTCGCTTCAAACATATGAGCCACAAAACTTTCAGAGAGACTTCTGAAGTCATGCTCATCCGACGAAAGCTCACAGTCACTCCTGGAATTCGAGAAAATACAATTGTAACATTAGAACATTTCAATCCAGAAAACAATTTTCTCCTAAATACATGGGCAAGTTTATACTTGACTTTGTTCACAAATGATAAACTAAATCTACTAATTTTTTTCTCAAACACCGTACCTCGTAACCTTGATCCAGGGGAAGCCAGGGAGAATGAAAGGCTCATCTGGCGACCCATCTGGTGAGAACAATAAGTTGGTCTCTATTACAACACGCAAAATAGTAGTTGAGTAATTGCTTAAACCATAATACACCAGACGTGGGATTCCAAACCGTGTTGCTGATTGCAGTGTCCAGTATAGGAACCCATCTGATATGATGCAACTTACTTGGGAGTGAATTCTTTCGATTGCTTCTTCAAAAGCAGGTTGCATTAGTTTTACACTGTCAATGAATGGCTCAAAGAGAGACATGGATGGTAATCTGTCCACGCTCTCGACTCCAGGAGCAACTCATGTAAGCTATCAGGAAACGGCAAGTCAATAATAGAAACATCCACTCCAGCAAGTGAATCAGCAATGAAGGGGTGGTTTGCTGGAGTTGTAAAGATGGTCATAATGACACCACGGTTCACAAGGAGCCGAGCTAGTTCAAGGACCGGAATTGTGTGGCCTTTGGCCATGAATGGGAACAGAACTATGTGAGGTTTGGACATGGAACAAGGGTGTACTTGTGACATTTTTCTCTGTAAATGTTTGTTTCGTCCAGATAAGTACTAAATGAGGTCTCTTATAGGACCAGAAGATGGAGTACAATCTAAACTTCATATTTAGTTAATTATTGCAGTTGCAGCTAGATCAAGACTAATGGCCTAAAAATTTCACACACTCTCAACATTTTGTATATTATATTGACATGCAGTAACAATGGACATTTTTTAACTAAATAACTGAAACAGATTAGCATCTACTCCTTCCTGTACAGGAAAAAGATGTCAAACAGAAAAAAAGGTCACAGGGTTGTACTCTTTCAGCTAGCTCGGTTCCGTGACAACCGTGGTGTCTTCTTGACCATCTTCACTACCCCGCGTACCGCCAGTGGTTTGTCAAGGAAACATTTAATTAGACCAGTTGCTTGAGGTAGATAAGCGAAAAGAGATCAATAGAATCATTATGCTTTGATAGATCTGATTTCAGTAGAGTAGAATAGTAGTAGCAGTTTACTGGATTCAGGTGGATTACTATTATTCATCGGGTTATATGCAACTCTCTCTTACACTTGTGAATGCCAATTGATTTTTCAATGATAGGTTCAAACCGTTCAATTATTAATCATACATGGCAAGGTTACATCAGAACTAAGAAAGTTCACACAAGTCATGTGAATGATAGATACTTAGACGTCCAGGGCTGTCTTTTTTCTGTTGTGTACCTCTTCAATCAGCTTATCTAAATCATTTGACGACGAACCACCTTCAGCCACAGCACGTCTCGCAGCCTCAGCAAACCTCATCACGTTTCCCTTGAACTCCGCCCGTTTCTCACCCTCCATCAGCTCTATCACTGAATTCTTCAAGCTCTCCCCAGTAACAAATCCTTTCGTCAACCCATCAACGGTTTTAACCCGTAGACCAACTTTAATCGCGTCTGCTACCATAACTGCATTCACACTTTGTTCGGCCATCATAGGCCATGCCAGAATCGGAACTTCTGCACAAATTCCTTCCAAGACAGAGTTCCAGCCACAATGACTCAAAAATCCCTGCACTGCTTCATGTTCAAGAATTTGCTTCTGATCAACCCACTCTTTCACAATTAGTCCTCTTTCCTTCACCCTGTTTTCAAATCCATCATCCGATTCCATTCCTGCTCCGCTCTTTCCCAGAACCCACAAGAAGCTTACTGTTGATTCTTCCAGGCCGACAACTAGTTCGTGCATTTGTTCTGGTGATAAGGCTGCTTGAGATCCAAACGCAATGTACAAGACAGGGCAATTATCGGCTAGCTTTTGGTCAAGCCAGTTGATGTAT
>JAYMSM010000335.1:0-11661 GCA_036897885.1 Plantago crassifolia | reverse complement strand
ACCGCCACTTCCAATCTCCTCCGTACATCCTCTGCCCGTTACAATTCCACCGGTAAACCTTCTTTTCACATCCAATTTCACTTATATAGCTAGCTAGCTATATTCTCTTCTTTATTGTCTTAATGTTGTTGAATTTCGTGTTTCAATGTTTTTTCATGTTACGTTTCGATCTTCATTCTTCACATTCTGCTTGGGCCATTTTAATTTTGAATTTTGCTGTTAAGATCACCATTCTTGTGTTGTAACATTAGGTTAGGTTGACATGTAATTCAGCTATTTGGATGCACGTTGTTATCTATCTATGTTGTTACACATAGTCAATTCTTCTTCAACTCTTCTTTGTGCAAACCAATGGTAAAGATTCATTTTTCTTCTCAAAGCTTCAAAATAGCATCATACCAGAATTGCAAGGATAAGATAAGACTCCGTACATCATACCACCCACCCACCGTTGCCTTTATTGCAGTCCTTATCTTTTATAGACAAGTGTTTGCCTTGCCCTTTATGTGAATTGCCCGTGTTACATCACATGCTGTTTCTAGATACTGTTGTGTTCGCCTCTTTGGCACTGGGTTAACTAAATAAAAGAATTATGTTTTTCCCTAGTTAAACCATGTTAATCATGTATTATTTGTATATTAGCGATTAAGTTAATCGAGTAACAAATGGCATTGCTTGCATTGAAGTTTCTTCATCCAAACAGTCTGTACCTCTTCCATTCTATTTATCTTCAGTTTTGCCTAATGTCTAAGAATTGAACCCGTTACTCGTCTAGGTGGCTATGTGCCTGATTTTTGATCATTAGATATGCGTCTGTGTTTGTTCTCGTGGAATATGTTTCGCGTCCTGAATATATCAGCTCTTTTTGTATAGTTTCTGGGAGAGTTAGAGTTGCCATTAGGTTGAGACCTCGAAATGCTGAAGAAACCGTGGAAGATGCTGATTTTGCAGGTTGTGTGGAATTGCAGCCAGAGGTATGTAAATATATTTTATCTGCCTCAATTTTAGATGATCAGGCAGATGTCGGGCTTTTATAGATATATATTTTTTCAATGTAATGATTGTTTTGCAAAAATATCACGATTTTAATCAATTAAAATAAACACCAATTAAGACATTGGTTAGTTGATCTGACCAGTCGCGACTCTTCCTCACCAATCAACCTCTCCGTCTTCTCCCCTTCTTCCTGTCCGAACAATTTATGCACTACATTCCGGCTTCAAACTCTCGCCATGGCTTCCGACTGCATTTCGAGCACCACGGAAATCTCAGACGCGCGAGCACCTCCACATGGTGATTTAGTGGCTGTAGAAGGTGAACCCCTCTCCCCTCTTGCTTTTTTTCATTTTTTTCCTCTGTTACAGATTATTTTTTTGGGTGTTGCATGTTACTTTGCTTATGCATACACTTCTTGTAGTGCTTTTCTCTGTTACCTGAAGTTCTGATACTGTTTTTATCCTTCATCGTTCCTGATTAGAGTTAATAGTGAGATTGGAATAGTGAAATTTAAACTTTGTTCATCTTTCAGAGTTTAAATACATTTTGGGAAACGTTACTGTAGTTGTAAATGCTGTTTGATTTTAAGAAGTTTGGTCTGATTGTGAAGTGATTTTGAGTTCTGACCTTGGTATTATTAATGTAATTTTCATGTGATTGGCCCTGTTCTGAATTTTTTTTCCCCCTGATTTAATTTGTTTACGATTTTTCCCCGGGCTTTTGTTCGTACCAAACATCAGTACTTTTAGAAATTTTTTCATGCATTCTTGAAGTTGCAGAACATAGTACTAAACTGACAAATTTAAAGAGATCTCACAGATTTTCTATAAACTGGTTTCTGGTTTCAGGAAATCCAATTACAAGGCTGTACAAGAGCTCCAGGCTTGTCGTCAAGGTTGGTGGTAGGTTTGATGCTGTCCACTACCACGCTGCTCCGTATTACAGCGGTGGAATGCAGTGGTTCGTCCACAACGTCACTGCATTCCAGTTCAGCCTGCAGGAACTTATACAGTCAATTCTGCAGATGGACGTTGATGAGGACTCCGAGTTTACTTGCATTTGGTTCTGCGAGCCTGGTTATGAGTGGCCCAACTGCCTGACGCCTCTGACTAGCAACGAGGACGTGAATCGAATGTGGGAGGTTCTGACTGCTGATCCTGACCGGTCCGACTGCTTTGTGTACGTACAGGATGTCCATCGTGAGGGCAGGCAAAGGGGCTGGATCAGGGAGACCACATACTGCACCCCCCCGGTATTGCCGAGCCAAGGCGTTGTGATTGGAGGGGGTACCACAAGGATGCCCATGAGCTAGAGAAGATGGACGCTGAGCTGTCTGAAGAGGAGTATTACATGACCACAAGGTGGGGAAACAAGTGGTACATATCCCCGATCCAAGACGAATGAAGAAATTGTTCACTGACTAAGTCTTTTGTAATTATGAACAGTTGATATTGAATATGCTCTTAGTTGTATATATGTATATGTTAATATTTAGTATTGAACTGATTTCGACTTTTGGATTGAAATTCCTAGAATTACCTCCACTTTTGCATTTTGATATGTGCATGTTGGATTTGATTTTGAATCATGTTTGGAATTTTCAATGTACTCTTCCATTAAGAAATGGAATTATTGCTTACGGCTTTTACGATTCGGTGTTTCTGTTTCAATTATTATCTAGCGGTTAAAGATATGTGTTTTCTAGAATTTATTTCGATGTATGGTTAATGAATGACGCAAAAGAAAGAAAAAAAACATTGGAGACCAATCCAATGTTTGATTATTGAAGCTCAAAACTCATTGAAAAGGGCACATGAACTAAAATTAGTAAATGTGTTCATCAAAAAGATAGGTAGCTAGTACTTGTTAACAAAGCCTAAATCATTCATCACTTGCGCAACTTTTGTCCGACACATTCCCACTGACATTTTCATCTTCGCCTGGTACTGGAGGGTTCAAGTATAAGTCGACGTATTCACCATCTTCGTCGCTTGTTGTTTCAATTTGAGCGACGACGTCTTCTCCATCATCCCCGTCGAACAAAGGTCATTCAAAAGTTAACTCCAAGTATACAAAAAACATTGGGTCCCCCGAGAGAGTAATACCATGCATTTTCCTTGGATCATCTTGCACTGTTCATCTAAACAGTTAATACATGAGAGGATGAATAATTTTAACGTTAGTAAACATAAGATGTCGATACTAATCACCAAGAACTAGTACTACAATGAACGAAAAGCCACAAACACATTTTCCCGACTGTTCTACTCAGATACCTATATGTTCACCAAGTTCAAGAAAAACTGTGTGTCCGCTGGTGTAGGTGTTGGACAATAGCAATCACTTGGATATTTAATCTTAGTTATACCTTATCCGCGTCGGAAGCTTTCAACCAGTTCGTCGTAACCATCGCCCACTTACCCGCGCTCACAATCCCATATTCTATATACAGCCATGTGCTCCAAAATTAATGCTATCCACTTGACATCACCCTTCGTGAGACCTAGCAAAACGGATAGTTCGGTCGGATTCTGATCGGATGGATTTTTGGATCTGTTGTGTTCGGATCAAGTTTAATTCGTATTTTACTAGGTATCGGATCGGCTCGAATTCAGCTTCGGATATCGTTCGAATTGGTCTGGTTCGGACCCGGATACGGTTTTTTGATAAAAATGAATCGGATCAGTTCAGATCCGCACGTGGAGCGAATGTATATCACACACACATTTTGTGTTTTTTTGTTTTTCCATGTAGTCACTCAATTTTTTCACATACAGTCCAAAAATATACTATATCAGTCTAAATTTAGTAGTCTTCGCGTAAAAGAGGAAAAAGCACCGGCCAGCACTGTGGTCAAGCTCGTGCGTACATATATTAGCCTCGATCCGAACAGCTGCCCCCGAACTGTTTCATCAATCTACTAGCATTAGGGACAGTTATTTTAAATTGATTGAGATTTGATATATTTATTTTTGTTGGCTATTTCTGGTATGTACCTTTCAGTATATAATTAATAATTCATGACCATCAACTACACACCAATTCGTCATGTCTGGAAAAATGGAAATAATACGAGAATTCATATAAAATATGATAGAGGCATCACTATCATGATGTAAACGCTAATTAAATTACATCACCATACCCTATCCAAACGTGTGGAATTGACTACAATTAATCCATCCCGATCAGTTCATAACAGAAGCTCGATATCTTAATCATAACTATATAAATATGACATGGAGATCGGAAAAAAGCCCTGGACCCTGTATCCTAAACCCTAAACCATAAAATATACAGGACATGATTTGTGAAAAACTACACGTGGTGCGATTCTATCAACCACACACACATCTGCGTATTCCTTTTTTCCCTGAAATCCATCAATTATTTTACACATACAGAAAACAAAAGTCACTGTATCAATCTAACTATATTAGTTCTCGTGTAGCAAAGGAATTCCACTGAATCGGTATGTGATCAACATTGTGCGTATATATCTTTGATCCCCGTTCAGGATAGCTGCCCCTGAAATGTTTTATCAAGCTACTAGCATCAAAGGCAAGTGTTTTTATTAATTGAGATTGTTCTCAAATTAAAATTATTTTCACTTATTTTTTTATCATTTTATCCGCATATATTTACGCCTTTGCTAGTAGGGCAAAGTCAAATCTACAATTAATCAATCTCGATTAGTTCATAATGAAGATATGCTAAAGAAATATAAAAGCTCGACATCTCTATCATAAATAAATCCGAAAAATGAAAAATGTACAAAGCATGAATTGTGAACAACTGCATGTGGATCGATTTTCGATCACACATCCATATGTGTTTTTTTTCGTTTTACCAACATCCCCCCATTTTCGTACACATATAGTTAGAGAACTCAATATATCAGTCTAAATTTATCAGTTCTCCTATAACAAAGAAATTCCACCGACCCGACTTGTGATCAAGCTCGTTCGTATATATCTTAGTATCGAACGGGATTCCATGCAGCGAACCTTTTTATCAATATAGTACCACCGAAGATAAGTATATTCATTTATCGGGAATTGATATATTCATTTTTTACATTTTAGGGTATGTAACTTTATTAGGATGTAAACGCTAAATACACTACAGCACTATACTTATCCAATTTTATCGTGATTACATATTAAAAAATACCAATCAATCCCCCAGGTGTAATTGATTTTGTAGATAAAATAATAGTCACAGAGCGTGATGTACCAGCTTATCAACCATAACACACCAGCCAATCCATTTTTGTATAAAACGACACCAAAATGTATCGAGCACACTAGATGTATCGCATCAAATGTATCAACCACACCAATTAAATAATCTATCAATGGGTACCAACCTTTTTTGCACCAGCCACACTGCATTGTTTCAAAAAAATGTATCAAATCAAGGAAATGCACCAACCACCTAATGTTTGGCTTATTGCACCAGCCACACAACATTGTCTAGTGAAAAATGTATCAACCACACTAATTACATATCTAAAGGTGTGAGAACCTTATAGCACCAGCCACACTACATTGCATCAAGGAAATTCACCAACCACCTAATGTACCAGTAGTCAAGAGAAGCACATAGACTAAAGAGAAAGCAATTCAAAAGGCTCCATGTCTCTCAAATGTTGTTACCTTCTAACCGGTCATTCACCTGTCTTGTGCAAAAGTTGGAAGACAAAATTGGCAAACTTCACTTAGTGACAAACAAAAGGGACGTGCTGTCACTCTGCAGGATGGAGGTCAGGACTGCTGCACCGTTGCAGAGAAAAGGAAACGCAAAAATGGAATGTATGTGTGCCTACTTCAGCTGGCTCAACAACATAAGTTATCCATTCTTGGCAAAAAAAGCGGGAACTCCTACACCTAACTTTTTTTGAACTTTTTGAAAAATATAACCAAACAAACATAGCTTATGCTTTAGTTAGACACTAACCTCACACCAAAATTTTCAAAGAAAGTGCTCCCCTTTCATCTGGAAATGGCTTTCCCACTCATGTCTACAAGGTACAGGAGCTTCTGGACAGTGCTTGATTCAAGCACACTGGAAAGGCTGGTATGAAATCCTCATCCGTTCTAGATCAATATTTGAAAACAAACGTTAATTACATAGCCTAAGCATTTTTTCAGACTGCTTTTAATGCTACCTTTTTACATTTTTATACTATACTGATGCTGAAAAAATATGATGCCTTTAATACTACTTACTTGAGTTGTTATTCAGTTTGCTCTAGTCATTAATAGTTACTATCTTTGCACATATATGGACTCACAAATGTAGATGGCAGTGAGTGGTTGTAGCTCATAGTTATTGCAGCTTGTTTTAGAAAATAAAAAGGACATGAAAAACTAATCAACCTGGGCCGGGATTTTCCACTTCTCAAACAGCTTGTGTGCCTGAAAGCTTATATGTACATCCAAGATGACACTGTTGATCACTCTAATACTAGATAAGTTTGTGTGTCTAGATGCATATAGAGTAATAACAAATATATATGAAAGTCCATATAGTTTGCACATACCTTAAACTGATTTTTTAACAATATGATGATTAGAGTTTTTTATAGGTATAGTCCAAGGCACACTTTTATTGTGGGAGTGTCCAGCTCTCTCCAATAAATATTAAAGTTAAGCTGCATAAATTGTATATTAGTGTAACAAAATGACACCACGTTGTGTAGAGTATTTTCATATAAATGTAATACTTATTTACTCATCAACAAACTCTAAACAGGCACTCCCCGCTGCATATGTACGCCGCTGTAGGGGCTGCATTCCAAGCAAAGTGTTCTTGATTCCTGGAGACGAGTACGAATGGGAAATTGAAGTTGAGAGGTCCGGAGAGACAGTTTATCTGGGTACCGGATGGCAAGAATTCAGAGATATCTACAAGCTGGTTGAGCTTGACATGATTGTTTTTCACTATACTCGCACTACAAAACTCTATGTTCGCTTGTACAAGGGAGACGGGGACAAAGACTCAGTGAACTATGATGATGTTGAAACAAGCGAATCAAGCGATGACGAGTCTTATGCTCAAGACTCCCCTGGAGATGCCGACTGGTATGATCCAGACTTCCCGGATGATGATGCATTCAATGCTAACCTGAGTCCAACACGGTCTGATGTCAACACACAAGCTACTAACCAGCAGAGTGGAACTCCAGGAGCACAAAATCTTGTCAGAAAAGTTAGTTCTTCAATTCTGGAAAGGAGAAGCTTGGACTCCAACAAATCACCAGGTATACCCCTCTAGTTATAATCTAACATGCAACTGCTATTTATAAACCACCACTAGTAGTACACAGTTTTATTAACTGAGTGAATCAAAATTCATAAACACAGAATCTGTCACAGAATTTGGACCAATTGTAGAACCACGAAGCATTTCATTCTCAGACAATGGTACCGCTAGTGGTAACAAACGGACTTACAAACTGGCACAGGGTGAAGGAACATCACGTAAGTAATCTGCTTGGCATTTATGATTTCTAACATCAGATTTTCTGGAAAAAAATAAGTCTTCTCTGCTGTGTTTATAACTGATAAATGAAAGGCGTAATATAACAATACAGGCACAAACAAGACTATCAAAATTGCATCAGGGAGTAGAAATGGTGATCAATACAGCTCTGCCATGACCTTTAATCATCTTGTGAATGTCGACGTGAACATTGGTAAGCATTTACACACGCTTGAAAAGATAGAAGCAAGTTGTCAGTATGTTATGCTTATAAAAAATCTATGCATGCAGATCGCAATAGTGTGCAGCCTGATCTCGTCATCAGGATTAACACTGATGTAGAAACAGACGTTGGCATGAATGGAGGAGGTATCACGCCCTAACACCCATAAACATCTAAAATATCTTCCACGTTCAACAGAATAGAGTAAAACTTCCAGCTTTCGCAGGTCTCAGGTTCGAGGTTCGTTATGGACAATGTTCAGAGCAGGAAAGGAATGCACTTGCAGACACCATAATCCAGGCAAAGGTGTACGAGATCCTGGAAGAAGTGCAATACGCAGATAGGATAAAGCACTGTTCAATCCAGCTGAAAGAAGATCAAGTCTCTGTGGACTTCAAACTGGTACGGGATGCTATCAAAGATCTTTAACTATGACAACTGGCTAGATAGTATAAATGTGTTTTTACAGACTATACCTTTGACAATAATAGGTCCTCCCAACAAACTTTGCACTCAACTGCCTAAATGAGGGAATGAATGACATCCGCGTTCAAATTCCTGGTGTCAACGAGTGGCCAATGCAGATGGTGCTCCAAGATGGAGAAGGTAGGGTGGTTTCTGGCTGGAAGTCTTTTGTGAAGGACAATAACCTGCGTTGTGGCTACACGTGCGTATTTGTACAAGACATGGCAAACAAGGACTTGTGGATTGCCACCGTCTGTCATTCAAAAGTGGAGATCATAGACATCGATTGAAATAGCTCGAACCAGCACCATGTTTTGGACAGTTAACATGCTCAGATACTGAAGATTAGGATTTTTGTCACAACACATTATCAGATTTTCAACCTAACTTTTGCATGGAGGTCATATGTCTTCTCCTTTTTAAAACTTCTGGATTAAATCTTGCTGATAAATTTGTTGCACTTTTTGTTATGGAAGAACTCAGAACGTCTATTCGTTGAGGAATATCGAATGTTACCTTTCATGAACTCAGTTGAAAATATCGAAAGTTCATTTTCTGATTTTTTAGCGCATACAACCGTTTTTAGTTAATAATGCATCTGAATATTTCCAAGATTGAACTCTAAAATCAAGCAGCAGGAGAAATGTCTAATTCTGTAAAAGAGATTTCACATATAGACTTGTATTAACAACACATGTGATGTATCATTCTAGGCCATGTATCAGCCACACTTGCGAAATCTCCAGAAATGTACCAGCCTATGTAATACATTGTAAATTTCAAGTTTGAACTCTACATTAAAAAACCGTGACAATGTCTAATTCTGTAACACCCATACTAGGGTTCAGCTTGAAGGAGTTTCTCAAAAAAAAAAGACTTTAAAATGAGATTTCCCATATGGACTGTACCAACAACACATGTGATGTATCATTCTAGGCCATGTATCAGCCACACTTGCGAATTTTCCAGAAATGTACCAGCCTATGTCATACATTGTAAATCTCCAGAAATGTATCACTCATATGCCAATAGCAAATTGATTTGTACCAATCACTAATAGTCTGTGCTTGCTTCAGGTTTGTCATATAGAGTGCATCAACAACAATTGAGATGTATCATTACAGTCTATGTATCTCCCACAATGTGCAGTTTTCAACCCTAACTATATCAATCAGACAATCTCCACAGTTTTGCAAACAAATGTAGCGGTAAGAGTTCATATAAATCCTATGCTTTTTTTCGACACCAGAACAACCTTTATAATGAAATTACACTATCATTCATAGATCACATAGCAAAATGAAAAACGTCCAGTCAAATGAGCTGATCATTCAGGTCCTGGCAAAGAAAAGCCAGCAAACTAAAACGATGAGGGAATTACAAATATGTTCTCCAGCAACAAAAGTGTGTTTAGTTTTAAGTACACCACAGCAAGACTAACATGACAGAAGGCTGGAGAAAGCTACACAAAAGGTAACAATGCTATGTCCTCAGCATAGCAAGTTATTCTAGGTGGCTGGGCTATCACGCTTCATAACTGCCTGGCAGAAAACATCCACCATAGCAGCTCGACGAACACCAGCAATCTCCTCGGTCCACCGTGCGTCATAGACATTCTGCTTCCTGATAATGCTCTCCATAACTGAGCAGACTACAACCCCACAGTCAAGGGTTCCTGCATATTGCTGAGGTGTTGCCTTATGATAATTGATCTTCGTCACATAGTCACTCTTTGTTATCGGCAACCGCATACCATAAGCATGTAGCCGGATCTGCTTCTCAACATGCTTTACCTGGTTTGCATAAGACATATTACCACACATAACTATTCTGGAAACTAGGAGGCATAAGTCGTAAAAGTAATTTCATAAAGGTATAGCTTCAAACAAAAAACCCACCATAACCATAGCCTGAACGTAGTGTTGGTCCTGGCTAGGAATTTGCGAAGACATCGGATTGTAAAAAGTCCACTCACATTTGCTGACATTGAATTTCAAAAGGGTCCAATGGTTACCAACATGTTGTCTGTAGTCACCCATACCAGTGGTGTTTATCGGAAATACCCACGTCTCATATCTCAATGCATCAGGGATCTTCTTATCCAGAAACGTGTTAGCCATCCCCTTGCACTGATCATCCATGTCAGACCTAGCTACATGAATCTGGAACAAACAGAAAACAGATAGAAGTAAGCTTCAAAAAAATCTGTATAATGAAAGACTGCCAGTCTTATTCTGTTATCCTGATTACGGTCCAATAAACATACCCACAAAAAACTCCTGAATAGATACGTCTGTCTAGCTATAGTTGTCCTTGAGTCATCTGGAGGAAATTCACTATTCACAATCTGGTTTATGAGCAGTCCCCATGTGTCGATTATCTAAAGTAATTGAATGTTTTAGTAACCAAATGCAAAAAAAAACTGTATTATAAAACTATTTGCATATAGTAACAGGAGTTAAATAGCTCACAGCATCATCTAGGCTCTGGTGGTTTAGAATAGTCTCAATGCTTTCCAGAGTTATGAAATTATTCGAGTAAGAATTCTGGACATGCAATAGTGTATCACTGCAAAGTTGGAAAACATACATCAAAACACCGCAAGTGTAAAAATATGAAAATCATTTCTTCAAAAGAAACAACAAACTGTACTAACCAGGGCAACTTTGTGCGGAATTTAGACACCAGCCAGCTCAATATAAGCGTCGGTAGTCGGTGGTAGGCAAAACGTTCACGATCCACCACCATTTGGTGAATAATATCACCCTGGGGCTTATTTCCATACCGGCTATACACTAGTGGCACAGGCGTTCCAAGGTTCTTCTTAACACGCTGATCTAACATTGTCCTCTCTTGAATTCTAGTAATCATGCTTTTCTCCGTCTTAGGGGAATTACTGGTGACAACTACTGCACCAGAGTTCATATCGCCGAGATATGCAGCATTGTGAGCAATTGGGACATCATCAACTGGCTCTATCTTAACCTTGATTGGGTGCTCCTTCACTTCAAGGTCGAATGTAACAGAACGAGCAGCCTTATCTTGACATTCAGACCCAGGAGTAGAAAAAAGCTTCCTACCTGATATATCGCCAAACACTTTGGTCACTGGATTCCCCGTAGTGTAGCCAAACGTACCCTTGTCTTTTTCAACACCGCTTGACGAAGCTGGTTCTGCAGATTGCATCACCCCATTACTACCTGATGATTTCGTCTGTAGCGGGAAGAGAGTGTCCGGAGTACCAACAGCAGCCACAGAAACAAGAGATGAGCCGGCACCTTCATTCTTTTTTCCAACCTGTAGCTGCAGTGTGTCAAGCTGACGATGCAACTCAGCAATCTCCGCCTTAAGCCGATCATTCTCTATTATAACTTCAATCTTCCTAGATTTGGTCTCGGCTTCAATTCTCGACAAATCCTTATTAACCCTTTCAGCCTCCATGCACCTGGTTATTTCCTTAGCCAACTTCTGCTGTAACAAGTCCCTGTCTA